>JAJEKB010020012.1:0-22536 GCA_022393335.1 Macrotrachela quadricornifera
TTTTTTTTTGGTAAAAGTGATCTTATACAATGTCATACTCAACCATGCTAATTGGAATAGCAAGACGAGATTTTTTTTACATAAGATAATCAATCAGAGTAAAAACTTCCACATCTTACCTACTACAGTTGGATCGCATGACAAAAAACTCAAGACATATATATATATATATATACAACTCAGGCAAATGTCTTTCTTATTATCCATTGACATAGCTAACTTTGAAATGAGGAAATAGTGACGAGAGGAAACGGAAAATCCTCACCAATTACAGTGTTCGAATCCATCTGATGATGATGATAATAATGATGATTGTACAGAGACGTTCCACACCCAAATGAGCTATTCCATATAGATTAACATCCAAAGAAAAATGTTGTCAATGTGGAAAAAAGAAAAAAGAAAGAACATAACTTCATATCTATTTTCATTTTGTATAGAATTATAAAATAGGTAAAATAATGTATGTAATTCATAATGGTTCATGCATTTATCTGTCTATCTATATCTTCTTTTATTTTTCTATCTGTTATGTTTAGTCGTGTGAAATTAAATTTTTTTCACATTTATATGCTTTTATTCTTTTTTTATCGAAAAAACATTTATATGACGAAAGCATTCGTGTATGTTAACATCAGAGTTCATCAAGAAGCGCTTGTTTAGACGGATATTGTGGAAATAATTTCTTTTTCTTCTTTTTGTTTAATAATTAAAATCAAAGCAAAAAAAAAAAGATTTTGGATTGTTTTATTATGATTGGAATTATAAATAATAATGTCAGTAAATATATTCATTAATTGAATTATTATTATTTTTTTTTTTGGAGAAAACGATTATATTTTTTATCTTGTAGTACAAGCATCAGAAGAAAAATAAAGTAATAAAGAAAAGAGGAAAAAAAAAAAGAAAACAGAAGGAGAAAAAAATAATCATCATGACATCAATAACAACATATTTGATTATGAGTAAGAACAAATTGAAAGGTTATGACTATTAAATTAAACAAATATATTAATCATATTTTCTTACATGCTATTATAGAGAAATAAATCTACGAAAAAATCAATTTTTTTTGTATTTTTTTTTCTAGAAAATCTATGATGAGGTCAATTGTTGTCTCTTTCTTAGAGATGCTTATAAACGTATTCATATTAGGATAAATATAAATCTATATAATAAAAGAAAAATTTTGTGCTAGACATATATTTTATTATGTCATAGATGTGTGAAAAAAAAACAAGATTTTTTTATATTTTAAGGTTTTTTTTTTTTATTATTTCATAAGAGACAAAATTAATAATTTGTAGAAAGTTCTTCTTTTTTCTTTATTCTAAAAATAAAAATAAAAGAAAAGTATATTTGCATATATTTATTTATTCTTAATTTAGAATTATTTTAGTTTTTGGAATAAAATAAATTTTAAATTGAAAATAATTCTTTTTTTTTTTTATTCTTTTAAATCTATATTGAATAAAAGATTTCTAAAATAATATAATTATTGATTTTCTTTTAGTACGAATATTATTGGTAATTCTACTAAAAGATAAAGAATTTCTTATTTAAATATTTATATGATTAACCTTTTAAATTAATGAAAATTTAATTTAAATAATAGAATTTTATAAGGGTTAATACAAAATATTTATTTATCTTTTATTGAACCAATAAGATTTTCGCTATAAATTTTGTCTATTTATTGTATTCGTTCTATCGGAATGAGAATCTAATATTTTAATAGAATATTTGCAGCAAGCTATGATTGATTTGCAAATAAATAGAATTTATATAGATTTATAATAGTAAATCATAGTTGTGACATATTTTTCTTCTCTAGAGTATTCCATTGTATTCTTAGAACATCAAAATTTTTTCTTTGATTATTTGATAATTAATAGGTAGAAAACGATGTAATATAGAAATTTTTTACATTTCTATTAGGAGTGCATTTTTTAGATCATTAGATCAATGTCGGTTATCTTAATTTGATGTTTGTATTCTATTTTATTTGATTGTAATAGTATTGATTAAATGCCGAAAGTATTCCTTTAATAATGATTTGACGTCAATAATTAATATTCTATCACACCTTTTTAATTTTTTTTATTTATAGTTGTTACAGATAAAATTAGAATTCAAAAACGTTTTTAACATGTTTTTTTTTAGAACAATTTCACTTTTTTTTCTAAGACCATTTGAAATACTTCTAAAAATGTATTTTTAACTTTATAATTTAATTTTTTTTTCTATAGATAAATTTCATGATATGTTTTCTGTAAAAACAATTATTGCAAAAAAAAGTCTGGAAGGTTTAAGAGATCCGATTAATGTGTACGCACAAAGTGCTATGAACATATTTGGTACATTCGATCTTATGTTTGACCGCTTAAAAATCAGCTGAAATATAAAAAATGCATTCTTCATCTAGGTACTTTCAGTTAATATGTTTTTTATCGAAAACAGATAAATGAGAATAATAATCCAACAGTTAATATATTGTACATTGTTTTAATTCAAATGTCTATATTCTAAGAGAAAAATATAGCATCTCAACAATATTCTTGTAGTATACATGCTTATTCCATCAAACAAAAACTCACTCATATACATTATTAGTAATAGATAGAAAGCTTTAGTCAAATTTTTGAGAACTTTTGTAAAATACATGAACACTTGTGAACATCTACTATTTCCTCGATGCCTAAGTGCTCAGATATAAGCGTTATCTCTCCATCTATTGTGTCCTATAAAAAGATCGATTTTTTTAAAGTGCTTAAATTCAAAAACACATAGTTTTTCTAGCATTTTATCATAAAAAAAACAGGAAATAGCAGATGTTTCTAAATAAACTTTGACTTTTATCAGTTGAATCAACTTTTGAACTCGTTCATCAAAGTAGATGTTTGCAGATGTTCGTATGTCTTCCAGGTACTTAATATTTGAAATGCAGTTACTAATTAATTATAGTTAATCATCATTTTCAAGAGGATTTTAACCAATTTCAGGTTCTTTTACTTCAATACGCCAATACAGATCATTTGTCCTTCAGCTTTACATATTGTCTCATGGAATTTCTTATTTATTTTTCATAAAAAAATGTAGGTTTCATCTGATGCAATATAGATTCTCGATGCTTCATAGATACGATTCAAGAATAAGACTTTTTATACTCTTATTGTTGACCTTTTTCTTCAATAGAGAGTATTACTTCTTTTCTTTATTGTTATTTTTTTTCATGTAAAAACTTTTATATTTTCAAATAACGAAAAATAACAATGGTTTTATGAAGGATTTTACTTGTTGTTTCAAAGATCAAATGCTCTTCCATCATAATTGTAGATCATTTAGATAAAATGTCTTGGTAATGATGTATCATAGTCGTATTCATTACAGATTAATTTTCAACAAAATCTATTAAAATTTATATTTCGTGAACAACAATGAATATATAAAAAATTCTGATGGTTTATGTTGATCTTTAGCAATTAGAGGATTTATCAAAGTTAACAAAAAATTGCAGAAATGCATCAAAGTATGAAAGTATCTCTTGTGAACCATAGTATTTTAGGACATTTAAGCATATATATGAAAAGTTCAGATTTCATGGATGAGAACTACATAGCAATAATATAACCGTTACTTCTTAATAATTTAGATATGATGTTAAAATCTGTTAAAAGAAAGGATGGGTCGATTCTCCATGAATTCACTATGATATCCACTGAAGCTCAACAAGATTGTAATATCCTAGATTATATACTATAACCGATTTTGGTTTTACTAATTTTTTAAAAATTTGTCTTGTTTCTTTTAACTTTGACAAAGAAGGTCATACCAGACAATTTCAACCTTGAAATATCGTGATACCGGAGAGATTTTACATGGAAGGAAATGCTCTATAATGAAAGATCAATATCTTATTTTATTGATGAACATTGCTTTTTTTTTTGATTAGTTTTACATTATACAAAATTTTTTTTTGAACACGAATTCGATCAAAACTACTGCCAATTATTGCAGTTTTCTTCGCATCATTTCAATAAAAGTTAAGGTTTTGTTTATTGAGGTTTTGCAAAAAATATACATTGAAAAATAGAAATACTGAATGTCATGATACGTGAATGAATATTTACAGAGAAAAATTCATAATCCAGAAACACGAGCAATAATTATGTCGCTAACACATGAATTAGTCTGTATAAGATCCTATGCAAATGATATCAATATGATGTGAGATAGATAGATTATATTTTAACCAAACATAGAACAAATTTTTCATAAATACCTATACTGACATTATAATCGTAAACAATTTTACTATTGAAGATATACGAAATAAATATTATTAGCGTCCATTTGTGAATTGCAAAGCAACTGATTTCGTATTCATCGAATTCTTATAATATTTGCATTTGTTAATAAGAAGTAAATAAATAGAAATCATGTAAAACATTGTTTGATGATGATTTAGACTAAAGATTTAAAAATGATCTAATGATTTAAACAATATTATTCTTTATCGATTGAATTATTGTCCTGTTTGAAAGTATATAACTACGCGCAGAAATTGGAATAAAAAGAAATATTTTATTCATACGTAAAATAAATCAAATTGTACTTTTTAGATAAATTTTCAAAAATTTGAATATGACATCACTGAAATTGCTTTGAGTTCAACGCGTACTCCAGCATAAATATAATGAAATTTTTCATTTTTCGAACTTATTAACATTATAGCTGTTAGTAGTACTTGTTTCTTATGCCCAATATTTAGTTTTAGAATTTTTTTAAAATTATTTTTCTATCCACTCTTTATTTTCATGTACTGTGTGCACCGATGTGTCAGCAGAACGAGAATAAAGAGTAAAAAAAGAAATCAAAATTTGTTGTTGATCGTTTCTTTTTCTTTTTACAATGACATGCGTTTTTAAATAATTCGTGCTGTTTCATCCATCAACATACTTGAAAATGCATCCAATTCGAAGCATCAAAGAAAAAATAGGCTCTGCTGTCGAAGATATTGCAGTAACGGCACCTCAAATTGTAAAAGATACTGTCGTAGCTGTTGGTGACAAAATCAAAGATGCCAATGATAATATTCTTGAACCAGCAGAACAACGATTAGCTGATGAACATGGTTATACACATGGAGGTAAACGAGAAAAACTTGTCAAACATATGGTGGGTGTAGGTAAATATGAAACCGGTGCACATTTTATTGGTAAATACGTCGTAGATCCAATGCGAAAACATGATGACAAGGATGACCCATCAGCATCATCAACAACTTAGACTAGAATTATCTATACTTGCTATTCTTATTCATGATAAAATAAAAATTTAACTATAAATTTAATCTTTTATTTTTTTTTCAATTAAAATCTACAAATTAATATGAATGTACATTCTTTTTTATTTTTATACAAGCTTTATATATTGTAATATATATACTCTTTTTGAAAATTGAGCTGTACAGTACTACTGTGATACAACTTATTGACTAATGTTTTTTTTTTTGTTAATAAATCTTCGATAACAAATTGTAATATACCATAATATAAAATAGTAAATTTAATAATTCTGAGTATTACATATGCATTCGTCTTTGAACGAACGTACTCGATCAGATTTTATTCTGTATGACATGAGTGTTTTTCTTGTTCCTTTCCAATGATGTTCCATGTACAATTTCTTGTCTCAATAGAAGTATAATTAAGAACAGAGATAAAGAAAAATTCGATTTGTAATAATCTATCTTCTGTTTTCCTCTACTTATAATCTCACTCCTATGATTTTAGAATAAACTAGAGTAGATTGATTCTGTCCTTAGTGGTAAAAAATCTTAAACATCGACTCATCGTCTGGCCACGCAGTCGTCCTATATTTTTGGAATCAGTCCTATAATGTCCTGTTTTTCTCTAAATTTTCCTATATTTCTATATTTTTCGAAAAAAGGAACATTTCTTTTAGAAAAATCATATTTTCCTGAAAAAGGTAACATTAAACTATCTTCAAGAATTCGATTAATGAATGTAAAATTTGTGTGAATGATAGCGCCACGTGTACATGCACAACTTGCCTCTTTCTTTGCATTTGTTGTTTGAATGATTCATCTCTTGCATATGTAATCGTCTATTTCTTTTTCCTTTTTGCCTGGTAAGAAATTTCTTATTAAAACAGCATTTTCTCGGAAAAT
Organism: Macrotrachela quadricornifera; assembly: GCA_022393335.1. Lineage (NCBI taxonomy): Eukaryota > Metazoa > Rotifera > Eurotatoria > Philodinida > Philodinidae > Macrotrachela > Macrotrachela quadricornifera. The sequence continues at coordinate 6,194 of JAJEKB010020012.1, forward strand.
GTATGTGAAATGTAATTACATGAAATATCAACAATTATAATTAAATTTTAAATAGTATTATTTAAGATAGTTTTTAACTACAAATGATCCAGGGCTGCCAACTGTGTCCCATTTTGAGATATAATACATTATTTCGGGATTTTGTACCCCACAGTGTTCTGTATCTCTCATGTCACATTCTGTATTCCATATCAGGCTCTGAGTCGATACTACGATGTACTATGGTCTCGGACTGGAAGTATTTTAAAATATAGGACTTCGTATAGAATCCAGTTTTTGTAAAAAAGAAAGATTCCCTTTGAAAAGTGATGAAAATACAGGATTTTTCATTTTTAGATATTAATGAAGTTTTTGATTAAAATAACTGTCACTTGAGCTTCTGTTCTCTTAAAATTGTAGCTAGAATAATGTGCAGTTTATAGACGCTAAAACAGTGCGATTATTGTACTGATTCATACATAAAAGTCACTCTTCCAAACATACTATAAAATGCCTCTTATCGGACGTCAATAAAACAGAAGAGAAATGTTGATGACTCTCAATAAAAAAGATAAAAATTAAGTTGTACTACTCCCGAAATTATATCTAAACTGCATCGATAACGCACAAGTATCCGGGGACGATAAACACCTTCAAAGTGAATTTACCAGAGTAATCATTTAAAATTTATTGACTATTATGTTGATTATATTGTATTCCCTTTATGTTTAGAGTTTCTATATTCTGTAGCTCTTTTAAAATATTTGTCGTTTGACTTTTTTTACATCGAAGAGGATATGAAATATAGGACGAATCTGACTCCCGTAAATCGATCTTCTAATAAGACTAAGTTACGTTCTATGATAGATTTCTGTCGTTTTTATAGAGGCTTTTACAGTGAAATGTGTTTCCAAAGAACTGGCTAGTGAACCACTCTACCTGCTGATTTGAGGCTGCTGAATTACAAATAAGATTGAACTGTAAGATCAAGTATAATGGATATTTTTTTACGTTTTTTTAGAATGAGCTTGAATTAATCCATTGTGCCCGACATTCCGTAAAGTATAGTGATATTAAAAAACCTGGTGTTCGCTGATCCCATATTTAACATAACTTAACCCTTTATGACTGGATATTCGCAAAACACCGTACCCCCTACGGGAAAATATCACCTTTAGGGCACATTCGGCCGTAAAGGGTTAATATAAAATTTTCTATTTTTGTTTGTTGGTTAAATTGTTTTCATAATTATAATTTACCTGTAAAAGTGCTTTTCTTTGTAAAAAGATGAACAATAAAGTGATTCTATCAGAATGTCAAATAGAATATTGTTTTTTATAAAGAAGATGTTCTTCTATAAGGTTTTCCAATAAAAACCTTCCATTTCAGAAAGTGAACTATGTACCTTAGCGATGTACCCCATCATAAAAAGATCGTGTCCTAATTGTACCCCATTCCAGTTATGGTAAACCCTATTTCAAAATTAACAGTTGGCAGCCCTGAGATGATCAGTTCTATTTTTCGAATTATATTGTATCTCTTATAGGAAATTCAATTATTTATGTGCTACACAAAACTTAGAATTGTGCCAAAACTCCTATTAACAAGTTTTTGTTCAAAACCACATTTAATTGATATACTTTGTTTTAAGTAATAATGCCTTGAGATTCAACATTTTATCAAAGTTGATTAAGTTGAGCAGATGCCAATGGAATTAAATTGAATAAATGCTTACAATACGGAAAGCCAACAAAAACATTTCAATGTCTTCTTTGTGAAACAAATGATCTTGATTGTTCCAATAGAGGATGGGAAGCAATTTAACAACACTGTTGTTTTATTAATTTTACCGGTCTAATACTATGTTTTTACTAAAGTTACCTGATAAGGTATTGGAGAAAGAGTGCACCTTTCAGTTCTATCACTGGCTTAACTAAAGTTTCTACCAAAAAGACTCGAAACTAATTCAAAATGGATATCCTATAAATGTCCTAAATAGGAATAGGTGATCCTATAAAAATAAAGCTTTAAAATCCTATATAATCCTATATTTTTATAAAGTGTCGCTACCAGGCACGTACCCAGAAATTTTCTGAGGAGGGGGCCCAACCTCTGAGGGGGGGGCGCCCTATCATGGGAAAATAAAAAATTTCATGGGGCAAAAAGTGTCTTCCCGTACCCCCCTACGGGCGTTTTAGCCCTTGAGGGGGAGGCCCAAACCCCATGGGCCCCCCCCTTCGGTACGTGCCTGGTCGCTACGAAGCCAGGTGAAAGATATTGTCAACTAGGCATCTATTCTTCTTTGACCTATTTTATAGCTCTTGAGAATATTTAATTCATGATAAATATTATTTCAACTTCTTATGTGACGAGATTTATAACATGTATATTCGCTTTGTTCTTGATCGCTCTGCATCTGTTGAATTTTGTCTGGATGATACATTTTTGTATCTTGATGTCGCTAATTCATCAAGTTTTTGTGAAACTTTCGAAACATGTCTAAATCACTGGTAGACCAATTTATCAATGTCTATTATATAAAAAACCCTAAAGATCCCAACTCTTTATAGGTAAAGAATATTATCTTTGAAAAAAAATTGATTTTTTTTTTCATTTTTTTTTCGAAATTATTGGTTTTGTTAGCCAGATATTTCGAAGACCAAATGATGGAACGAAGTATTCCTTTTATTAATTGATAGTTCATGAAATTTACTAGAACCATTGAAAAATGAGAGCTAAATAGTTAATATATTTATTATATAGGTTTGGTTAAAGGCTGGAAATTGACATTAGTTATTTTGTCGGTATCTCCATTATTACTCATTTTCGTTGTTTTCTTCTCCAACGTATGTCATTTGCGTTCAAAAGAAAATAGACCATTGTAATATCTTTTTTTACAGCTTGTTTCCAGTTTAACAACAGTGGAATTAAAAGCATACGGTAAAGCAGGAACAGTAGCTGAAGAAGTATTTAGTTCGATTCGTACTGTTCTCTCATATGGTGGACAAGAACGAGAAGAGAAAAGGTTTGATTAAAACAATAGCTATTTGTATTGTTTTATACAACAATATACCTGTTTTATATAGGTATAAAACCTATCTTGATGAAGCTAAACGAAGTGGTATTAAAAGAGGTGTAATTCATGGCTTTATAATGGGTTTCGTGTTGCTTCTCATCCATTGTGTATATGCATTAGGTAATTAGTTTATGCTTCTGATTAGTTTATTCTAGATATAATATCTGTTTTTTGTTACAATAAGTTTTTGGTATGGAGCAAAACTAATTCGAGATGAAGGATTAATATTGGTAATGTCAATATTGTAAGTTACAAATATTCAAATAATGAGATAAATCATTTCTATTATTAGAAAAGTTTATAAGATATTGATTAAAACATGAGGATTATTTCATATTGTTGCGATAAAAAAAATTAATGTTTAGATGATTCTTTATAAAATATCATTTATTCTATTATTGATATTAATCTTTCCAACAGTACTTATTATTTTCAGATATTCCTTTCTATCATTAGCGCCGTTTATGATTTGGGTCAAGCTAGTCCACATTTTCAAACCTTAGCTCAAGCACGAGCTGCTGCTTACATCATATGACAAATTATTGATACAGTAAGCAAAGGACAGACAACACACACTTAGCTCTTGTAAATTCTCGTCAAGTCTCTTAAAGCAAAGATGGAATCGGTTTGTATTTCCAACAACCGGTACTAGTGCCGATCTGATGTACTCAGATCAGATCGAATGAAGTGTTCTACCGATAAGTATATACTAACATCAAAACTTTTAAGTTTTATGTTCGTTTTAGTGTTCAGGTTTTAATTTTTCACTCTTGAATTTAAGTACTGATTAAGGTAGTAAAGTAGTCTAAATCGTTTAGCAAACTAGATGTGAGAGCTCTAGGTAACAGAGATTATCCTTATTCTGTACTAACAACCTAATTGTCACTGTTTGGAAAGGAAGAGAATCTGCAATCATTGAATGAAGCTCTCAATTTGATTTTTATTTTATCAAATAAAGGTTATTTAGTAGAAATAGTGATATGTAATAAAAACTTGATAGAATATGATTGGGATTGAAGAATTCATTTCTATGAATAGTTTCTTAAAATTTTTCAATTAATTTTTCTTGATTTGTGATCATTAGTTGTCGATGACTCTAGCCAGGTGTTAATAACACACATTTTTCGCAAAACAGGAGAATATTGAGAAACCATTTATAGAAGCGAATGTTTTTTTCTAATTACATTTAATTAAGTCGACAGCTTCATTTAATGATTAATAGATATCACTTCTTTTCCCAAGTGTTGCTAAATTAGTGGTTAAATCAGCGCATAACGGTAGTCTCTTCTGAGTACATCGTATTCTGCGATATTATAAACATTGTGAAACCGATTCCATTTAATTCTGAGAACTCGATCGCCACTGATCATGGTAGCCTAAGTCGACATTGATCGAGTTCTCTCCATTCTTGAAATCTTGAGATTGCGTAGAAATCGAATTATGTGGAATTTTATTTAATTCCTTTCTATTCCACAATTCAAGCCCCTCTAATAAAGGACAAGTGGCGGTCAGACAACTTTTCATCTCTATTATTCTACGCTAAAAACCAAATAAATTGAACAAGTCAATCATAAAAAGCGATTTTTTTCAACTTTCAATCTCCTTTAACAATTGGTCAGCAAATTATTGTGTCTACTTATTGAAAAAAAAATGCATCACATGATGAGAAATTTAATACTAATCATGAATATTATTTTCAAATTTTTTAAACTATGGAGCTTGGTCTGAGTAAACTACATATTAATGCTAAAATGAAATTTTATCAGAGATTTAGTTTTTATGATTCCTTGATACTAAAAAGAAATACGAAATAATCAAAGATATACTTTTTAATGCACAACACTTGTTAACCTATCTGACATATATAAGCTGATGATTTTAAATGCTCAAATTTCAACTAAGTAAAGTTCTAAACTGGAAGCATAATCAGAGTTTGCTAGATTCTTTGTTCGATAATAATTTAATCCTTGTTCAGTATGTTTTATACACAGTTACATGCGAATTTTCATACTCATTTCAAAAATAAGTTCAGACTTGAAGAAAAAGTTGTAAAAATGTTCGTATTAGAGTAAAAACTGTGAAAAAATGCGGTTTTCTATTCGTATTTCCCTGTTTAAAATTATAAAGTAGATTATAATCTTAATTTAAATACTAAAATTTGAGCTAAGGTCGTCTTTTCCTCAGGGAAATGTAAAAATTGAATGCCAAAAATTTACTTAGCAGGGAAAGAATAAAAACCTTTTTTCTTTACGTAAAATATATTTTTTAGCTGTAGCTTTGATCGCTGATTCCAAACATGGTATTTAAATCAAAATTTGAATCTAGTTTTGTAGCTATAATCAAGGAAATACAAACAGAAAAGTGAATTTTTACTGTTTTCATTCCAATATGAATATTGTCCGAATTTTTTCTTCAATTCCGAATTCATATTTGAAATATGTACACTTGTTGGGCTCTTGCTTTAAAACTTCGCTAAGTTAAAATTTGAGCATTAAAAATCATCATCTTACATATGTCAGATAGGTTATCAAGTATTGTGCATTAAAAAATATATGTTTGACTATTTCATACTTCTTTTTAGTATCAAGGAATCATAAAAACTAAGTCTCCGATATAATTTCATTTTAGCATTAATATGTAATTTGCCCAGACCAAGCGTCATAGGTCAAAAAATTTGAAAATAATATTCATGATTAGTATTAAATTTCTCATCATCTCATGTACGTTTTTCAATAAATAGACACAATAATTTGCTGACCAATTGTTCGCTTTTTATGATTGACTTGTTAAATTTCCAGTACGGAATCAACTTGTCAGAAAGGATGATTAATTAATCTCTCTTCCCTAACAATGCTCAATCTAGTACGTTAAACGATTTATTGCACTAGTTAAGTCTCAAATTGAAGAGAAAAGATGAAAGGCCACAACTCGAAACTAATGCACACCTTAAATCTTCGAAACCAAAACTATATCTAAATGAAAAGTTTTGGCTTTAACTTATATCTGTCTATCACTCCGGTTGGTAACAGATACCGATTCCATCTCTGGGACAAAGTCTTTGATCGACTTTTAAAATCTTGAAGTCTACCGTTTTCTCCTAGAAAGCAAGTCAACAATTAAGGTTGAGATGCTCAAAAATATTCCATATCTTTCGTAATCATTTTGTAGCCATCCACAATCGATAGTGATTCAGAAAAAGGTCTCAAGAAAGATCTTATTGGTGATATCCAATTTTCAAATGTTCATTTTTCTTATCTATCACGACCTGACGTTAAAATTCTGAATGGTATTTCATTTGATATCAAATATGGTCAAACTATTGCTCTTATTGGATTATCTGGTTCAGGAAAATCAACATGTATACAATTATTACAACGATTCTATGATCCTGATTCAGGTTCAATCTTTATTGATGGTCATAAAATCATTGAATATCATTTAAAATGGTTAAGAGAACATAGGGGTGTAGTTAATCAAGAGCCAGTTTTATTTTAAGGAACCATTCGAGAAAATATCTTACTTGGAAAAAATAGCGCCATTGATGTAGAGATACATGAAGCAGCAAAAATGGCTAGTGCACATGATTTCATTATGACTTTACCTGATGTAAGTCATATATCAATCACAATTATTTTTTTTATTCTTAATACTATTATATTTTTTGTGTATGTTTACGTGTATTTGTAGAAGTATGAAACTTTAGTCGGTGAACGTGGAGCTATGCTCTCAGGTGGACAAAAACAAAGAATTGGGCAGTATATATTTTGATATATGCATGAGAATGTTGATTATCTTTTTTTAATAAAATTCTTTGTAGCTATCGCTCGAGCATTGATTCGAAATCCAAAAAGTTTACTACTTGATGAAGGTTAATATTTATTTGTTTTAATTCTCATGGTTGTATTTTCTCTTGTTAATTATAGCTACTAGTGCACTTGATAATGAAAGTGAGAAAATAGTTCAAGACGCTTTAAATCTTGCTGCTGAAGGTATACTATATAATTATTAAGTAGAAATATTTGAATATTGGTATTATCTGTTGTAATTAGGTCGAACAACAATAGTAATTGCTCATCGTCTATCGACAATTCGTAATGCGAATAAAATTATTGTAATGCATAATGGTGAAGTAATTGAAGAAGGTGATCATGATTCATTAATGCATGCTCACGGAACTTATTTTAAACTTGTTGAACAACAAAATTTACGTGACATGAAAGAAGAAGAGCAATTAGTTTTTGAACAACAAGAAAATACTGAAATAGTTTTACCACGTCAAATTGAAGAAAATTTATTAGATTTACGAAGAAGAAATGCTTCAAGTATTATTAGTTTAACACCATCAATTATAAATACATTATTTGGAAAAAAGAAGAATTCAATAATAGATGAAGAAGAAAGTAGTCAAACAAAAAAGAGAAAGGTAAAAAAATCATAGTTAGTTTAATTTTAATTAGTATGATTTAAATAGGAAAAAAAAGTTAATGTTCCTTTGAAGATGTTAATAATGAATAGACCAGAATGGATATTGATAATAATCGGATGTATTGCATGTACATGTAATGGTGCTATTCAACCGGTATTTAGTGTTGTTTTGAGTAAAATAACTGCGGTAGATCTTTGCATTTGCTTCTAATTTCTATATTCAAATATTATTATTTTTTTCGAAAAGGTTTTTCAAGAATGTGATAAAGAAGTTCAGAAAAATCGTATTCTACTTTATATAATTATATTCATTGGTTTAGGTATTTTGTTGTTCATTTCGACATTTGTTCAAGTAGATTTTCCATTTGAATGATTTCAAATATGTATATTTTGTTATTTTTATATTATTTAGAGTTTTCTATTTGCTTTATCGGGTGAAGCTCTCACGAAAAGATTACGTTGTAAAACATTTCATGCGATTCTACGTCAAGAAATTGCTTATTTTGATAATCTAAAAAATAATACAGGAGCATTGTGTACACGTTTAGCAAGTGAAGCATCTGCTGTAAAAGGTGCTACTGGAATTCGTCTTGGAACAATATTGCAAGATTTAGTTTGACTTGGTGCTAGTACTATAATCAGTTTTGTGTTTTCTTGGCAATTAACATTACTTGTTCTTGGTTTTGTTCCTTTTATGATAGGTGCAGGATTTTTAGAAAGTCGTTTAATGACTGGATTTTCTAGTAAAGATAAACAATTATTTGAAGATGCTGGAAAGGTTTGATAATCTTTTAAATAATCAATATTATTCATTTGATTATATGTTCTTTAGATAGCAACAGAATCTATACAAAATATTCGAACAGTTGTACAACTAACAAATGAAGATTATTTTTATCAAAAATATTCTACGTTTATCAAAAATTCCTTATCAGTATTGAATTTATTTCTAAATTATATCAAGTATCTCTTATGATTATTATATTATAGATCATCTATAAAACGAGCACATCTTTGTGGTTTTTTCTTTGCATTAGCAAATTCAGTTTCATACTTTTATTTAGTATCATTAATTAGATTAGGTGGCTATTTAGTGGATATAAATACAATTTCATTTGAAGATGTTTTAATGTAAGTATGAAACTGTTGTTAAATATTATAACTTGATTTTATTCTAGATGTTTCAATTGTATTTTATTTGCTGCATTGAGTGTTGGACAGACAGCATCAATGTAAATATTCAAAATAATTAGATAGATATCATAGAACTTTGGTTTATTTTATTAGGGCTCTAGACTATAATAAGGCTGTCGAAGCTGGTGAGAAGATTTTAGAAGTATTGAGTCGAAAACCAGCTATCGATAATAAATCAAATGATGGTGATGAAATAGTTAGTTAATATCAATAAATTTTCACAATATTGATTTTTTCTCTTTTTTTCTCATTTTCTTTAGCAGAACTATAGTGGACTATTAGAATTTCATGATATCTATTTCATCTATCCAAACAGACCTGAATCAATTATTCTCAAAAAATTTAATCTCAAAATCCCTGCTGGTAAATCATCTCTTATTGCATTTATTCATACCAATTTTTCTTTTCGTTTTATAGGTAAACGAGTTGCACTTGTTGGTAAGCATCATCGGCTTTTTTAAAATAAGATCGTTTATATCAATATGTTCATTTATGTATTTAGGTACATCTGGCTGTGGAAAGTCAACCATTATTCAGTTAATCGAACGTTTCTATGAGGCAAATATTGGTCAATTAGTAAGATAATGTTGCTCTCTCTCTCTCTCTCGGGCAATCTTTCACTTTCTTTTATAGTTAATTGATTCAAAAGATATTAGAAGTCTTAATCTCTATTGGTATCGATCACAAAGTATGTAATAGATTTCGTTCTTATTCTTTCTCTATTAAAAATGACTTGATACATATTTTAGTTGGTATTGTTTCAAAAGAACCAGTTTTATTTGATATATCGATTAAAGAAAATATTGCTTATGGTGATAATAATCGAAATAATATCCCAACGGAAGAGATCATTGAAGCAGCTAAAAATGCTAATATTCATGATTTTATTCAAAGTCTTCCAGATGTAAGTGATACGACCACAAATTTCTTATAGAAAAGGAAATATTGTCTTTAGGGATATGAAACAAATTGTGGTGCAAAAGGAACTCAATTATCTGGTGGACAAAAACAACGAATTGGTAAAATCAGATATTGAAAAGATATTCTCAATGGCAGTTATATTTATTGATTTTTTTTTGCAATTGCTCGAGCATTACTTCGTAATCCAAAGATTTTATTGCTTGATGAAGGTAAGAGTTGTAAAAGTGTGATTGTTATATAATATATGAAATTTTTTTTAGCAACAAGTGCTTTAGATAGTGAAAGTGAAAAGATAGTTCAAGAAGCATTAGATCGTGCTCAACAAAATCGAACATCAATAACAATAGCACATCGTTTATCAACAATGTAAGATGCAGACATGATTTGTGTTTTACATAATGGAGTGATAGTTGAAAGTGGAACTCATCAAGAATTACTTATTCTTGGTGGTCGTTATTATCGTTTAGCTATTGGACAACTTAAATAAATATTAAATATTAATTTTTTTTTGCATAACTAAATATACTTTAGAGATAATAGGTAAATAAATAAAATTATGAAAGATTAAAATATCAATAAATGCGATTGCTTCGGTCGAACAATTACATCAAAATTAAAATGTCATAATAAATGCATTTAGTTTTAGTATATTAGTATGATAGGTTTCACTAAATATTTCATTGCATTACTTATATTAGAAAGAATAATACAATGAGACATATATTTATTTATATGATTTAGATCACGCTAACAATCTGCAGTGTTGATTTGATCTTAAATTCATTTTTCACATGCATATTCTGTTTTTGATACACGAAATAGTGCTGGAATGTTTTAGAAAATAACGTATACGAACAACTTCTTGATGAATACAGCTTAATTTTTATCAAAGTATAAACAGATGATGAATATTGTTCAATATTACTTGATACAATAAGGTTTCCATGAGAAAATACAAATATGTTAAAGCCTTGTTGAGCATATGTGTTCTTATATGACTTTCCAGAAATCAATTTTGTATCTATATAAAAAATTCGTTTAAAACACAGGGCAACTCTGTCGATGAGGGTGAGAAAGAAAAGGAGAATACATGCGAAACAACTTAGTCACCATCATTCAACGGAGAATGATTGAAACCGTTCATCGATATACAATAACAAGGCTTTTTTCCCGGAAAAATCGCATTTTCGGCGAGTCACACATGCACAGTATAGGAAGGATAACTTTTGAATGATATATGATTGAAAGATCGAATTTGTGTAGATTAAAAGAGCAGACCTTAAACTATCAAATGATCACCTTGAAGCGAGAACTCATGTGAAAAATATTTTTGTCTTGTGACACGAAAAATCTTCAATGACAACCTACAATCTTCATGAAACATTAACCCATTGAATATAGGATGCCCTTGTACTCCACAGTAGCTTCTTTCTAATAGTTCAAAGATCAGTTCGCTAGCTGCATTCGTTCAGGAGATATTTTTCGCAGAGTTTTCCCCATTTACTTTTGGTGCAGACAATAGTATAGAAAAAAATTGATTTTGTAACACTAAAACCGACACCAAAAAGTTGATTCAAGATGTTCTCGAATCTTCGGCAGAACTTATCACTTAAATTTACATCAGCATCATAGTAGTTATTACACAACACTGTGCAAGAAAAATGTGCTTACTGGTAAGATTTTTATTATTGTTATGATGATTGTGGTAGATGAATAAACAGAGAAACGAGAAAAGATTAGCTTTTTATTTCATTGTAAAGTAAGGTAGGCATTGTTCGAGCATTTTATTTAAAAAGACGTATTGAGGATACAACTATGTATTTAGTCTATTATTTTCATAGCCAAAAAATTATTTTTTGTTGCCCAAGAGATTCATGAGGAGTTGGATCCTGCCAGATCCGATCGAAAATCATCGGATCTAAAGGTCGTATTGAAACTCTTGGGTGATTTAGTCATGATTCATATAGATAAAAACTACAGTGCAAGTGTATCTCTAATGTTAAATTAATAGTTAACATTTTAATTGAATATATCTAGCCTACAATGAGTTTTCTCAGAATTATGAAGCAGAATATAGGTATTCGGGCGCCTCAAACTTCTTAAATATTGAAAAGAGTAGAATGATCAAATCAAAAACCATGATTTGACTTAAATTTCTGCCCTGTCTCGTTCTGTTCTTAGAATAGGATCGAATAGGAGCTGAGCACATTCTTCAATGCTTATACATTAAAATATAACACTTGTAGTGATAGTTGATTACCCATGGAAAACTTCGAAGTACTACTGATATCTATCGGCTATATATTATTCTAATCGCTTCTAACGAGGGTTGCGCGATTCCAACACGTTACTGTCTTTAAAATTAGAGATACTAATAAAAACAATTATTATTTGATTATTGGTTTAAAAACTATAGGAAGAAAATCATTTGTTCTATCTTGCATTGCACCGGGTCCTACTCTGATGTGATTGCAGTTAGCATGAACGAGATAGAACTTCAAAATATTAGGAATAGAAACATCCTGATAACGATCTCTAGCTACAAGTGAATTTTAATTTACTCAGAATATGGCATTAAAATTTAGCAGAGGCTGCGTTTTTTATATATTTTTACTTCTTCGATCGAAGATTCTAGCCTTAAAGTCATTTTATCCAAGAGCCCATTGCGAACAGATCCGATACCGTTTCTACAATGAAAACAGACGAAGTAAGAAAGCAGTATTCGTGCTAAGCAGACTCGTACCCGATTCACCACTTTTAGAAGTTAACTGATTAGGAAATTAGTAAGAAATGATATCATACATATGCAAAAAATACGTGGAAACCAATTATATTCGTTGAAAAACATACTGAAAGCGCAATATTTATGTGTCCAATCGTGACCGAATCATATCTGTTCTGACAAATATCTAAAAAATCTTTTTGCTTCCTAATGAAATCGTAAAGCCTAAAAAATAACGTTTATCTATGGATTATAAGTTTAGGAAAGACTCGCGTATGCTGATAGAGTTTCAATACGATCGTGAAGACGCAATAAAACTATGAAAGAAATCCACTCGATCTAGTAGTAATTCAACTTTCTTGATTCTTCAAAATAGTGTTCAAGACAAGACAAAGGAGTCATTAAGCTGATTGAAATAACTCATTTTCTTTTGAATTTTCTACATATTATCAACTGGTAAAGTAAGATTCGATAAGAACTGTATATTTCTTTGTGTAATTGAGCTGAACTCTCAATATTACAATAACATGACGTGACAGTTCCTGATACATTTTATGTATAGCTGTACTGTTGTATCGATAGTTTTCGTATTTCAATAAATAATGTATCCCCTTACTAGAATATCACCATGGGGGAGTAGATATACTGAGTTATACACAGTCCATGATACTGAGATAGATAAAGCTTTCCATGACATCAAATGTTATTAGCAGTATAGAATGATAAAAACGAATGAAAGTCTTCCACTTGCTATCATCTTATGTTTCGTATGTACTTGTAAAAAATATTGATCTGGATTGTAACTAAGAGAATGCTTAGTGCTACTCACGATCCAATAAAAGTATGTGAATAATTGATTGATCTGTTTTTTGAAAAATAACTCAGTTGCAACGAACATTTGAATGTTTCAAAAGAAACTCGACAGCAAAAGAGATTTCGTTAATACTGATTGACGAGAAATATGAAAAAAGAACATGAGGTAATTTTACTGTCATTCTTACATATTTTCAATAGATGATTTGGGGACAAGAAAAGTTTATCATCTTCGATTAGTATAAAGAACTATGAGACGTTTTAACGTAGGGAAAAGCTATAAACTTATTAGGAAAAATGGATATAGACGCTTAATCAGAATATTTATTAATTAAAAAATGAAAATGATAAGTTAAATAGAAATCACGACTATTCAATAGGAGGGGAAGACTTCTGTGCGTATCATAGTTTTGTAAGATGCTGAAGATGGGCAATATTGCGAGAAAGGTTTGTGTTCTAAGTGATTGTGGAAATAGTTCTAAGTTCTGGGATACTCCTCAACGAATGTTTCTGATTATCAATAGCAGTGAATGTCAGCTTTCTCACCTTCCTCAAGTTTGGTGAAATACAATTATTTTTTCCATTTTTCTGCTCTGTTGTGTTGTTTATTGATATTGACTTTATTCATTCTGATGTAGGTAGCAATACTTAATTGAAAGACATAGCGTGTTTTTTTCATATATTTCAACAATCATATTAACATTAACTATTTCGAACATGGCCTCGGGAATTGGAAAAATAAATTGTGTTACATGTGGTAAAGGAAACGCTGCATGCATATGTGTGGGTTGCTCACAACACTTTTGTTTTCAACATTTCGGAGAACATCGTCAAGTGCTTGAGAAACAATTAGATGTTGTCGAAAATGAACGTAATATTTTTCGACAAACACTCACTGAACAGAAAGCGGATCACTCAAAACATCCATTGATGAGACAAATTGATCAATGGGAACGAGATTCAATCAGAAAAATTCAACAGGCGGCAAATGAAGCAAGACAAATATTGATTCAACACACAACGCAACATTATAACTCTATAGAAAATAAGTTAACTAAATTAACTGAGCAACTGAAACAAATACGAGAAGAAAGCGATATTAATGAAGTTACTCTAAATGAATTTCGAGAACAACTAGTACAACTGAAAGAAGAACTTAATACACCAACGAATGTTAAGATTGAGCAAAATTCTGCGGCGCTTGTGTCCAAAATTTCAGTCACTATATCACCTAATCAATCAGGTAAGCAAATAATAGGGGAAAACTGAATTTTTATTACAACTTACACTCTAAAAACACTGTTTACTGGAAAACTCGGATAGATTTTTCAGAATACTGATTCGTAATTCAGAAGCCGGAAGAATATTGTAGGAAACTCAAAGTGCAGAATAAGTGATATAGTATCCGCAGAACCATACGAGCATACGTTTTTGTTTTGGAAATATTCTTTGAGTAATCAAAAGAGTTTGTGAAAACACCTCTACCAGCCATAGAACTACAAAATTACATAAATCCTTAGACAACTTCTTATCATAGCTATCTCAGTAGCTAAAAGGTCTTTTGAAATAAATGAACATTTAAATTTCATTTTGGTGTTCCATTTTTTTCAAAAAGACAAAGGTTTGCGAATTTATATTTGCGAACACGATAGGACGTTATGCTACAGACAGTAAGTTACACTATCGTAATCCTCTCTTGAATCACTTATAATTAGAATATCGTTACAAGTTAGATTGACTATTAATGAATATAACTAATTTTCATTGTGTTATATCGATCTGAACGAATTCGTATTGCTGGATAAAAGTTAATATCATGATAATCGTTATTTTGAGTGTAGTGCTGTGCAAATGATTCGTTTTAATGAGTCCAGAAACCTCTTATCAGTTCTTGAGATTATCATTGTATGTAGTAACATAGATTCATAAGTAAAAGATTCCGAACATTTGAAAACCCTATCATGTAGATATTGCAGTGTTTCGATCTGTCAAAAGACCAGGGCTGTCTCTCACTTATTCCAAACAATAGCCAAAATATCGTTCCATTTTCGACTAATGGATGAATAAAGATAGGAGGAGTTTGTTGAGCATTGAAGTGAAAAGGTTGAATTGACTCTTGTGTTAATGTGAGTAGATGATCAACAATTTTTCGGGTAGAAAGAGTCTTTTTGAGTTCTTTTATAGAAACCAGATCAATAGCGTCTGGCAATCAGCTTCGCTTCTACTGGCAGACGATATAGAAATTTTAGTTAAAACTATCATAGGCTACACTGCCTAATTTAAAATGATTATAAAATATGTATAATCTTCTGAATATGGTAATCAAAATCATCTGAGAATTGTATATCATATACTTAAGTTTGATTGAGTGCCACAAATATTAGCTGTGTATGTACTCTTCATTTGCATATTGGTTAGGATATGGTGTAGTGTGCGAATAAAAAATTGAAAAACAACTTGCATCCTGAGATGAATCATATTGATATTTACATTAGATATAATACAGTAAAAAGCTAAGTATTGATGAAACAGAATGGAATTATTTCTTAACTCAAAAATGATATTAAATGAGAGATAGAAAGGAGGATTGCTAGCGTCGATGTATTATTAGACTCTAGATTCGTGAATCAGTCATTATCATATTTTAGTATGATTAGTGGAACGATGTGAAGAATCCTAACTTATCTGTATTACATATGAAGTCAACAGACTTTAAATTGACCTCGCCTTACCAGTAAATCCAAAAACTTTCACGCAACCATGATATACCGTGAGTTGATGATCTCGATCCACTTTCGTTTTTGTAACTGTGTATTCGATACTGTATCGAGAAGACTAATATTCTGAGAGGCTCCACTCTTTGCAACGATTTTTAATGAAGGGATAAGAATATTTCTCAAGTTGAACACTTTTTTGTTGATGAATGCATTGGTGGCAATATATCTTTTGACGAAGTGAGATTTCGCACCAAATATGTAACAATGTGCACCAACTGGTGCTCTTTTATTTAATATCTATTTCAGCTGGATTCAAGTAGAATCATTTAGTAGATGGTGGCCGATGGTCTTGTCACATATACGTTAATAATCATTATCAGTTAGAGTTCATTAAAAGAACCTTATTGAGCTGATTTTGTCATAACTTTAAATGACTTTCACTTTCCTTTTAGGATCTCAGCAATTCGCTGCACCAGGCACGTATAAAGCGCTTTGT
>JAJEKB010020013.1:0-58254 GCA_022393335.1 Macrotrachela quadricornifera
GATGATTGTATATTGGAATATTGCCACTGATTCAGAGTCTCTGGCACACGTGAATGTTTTGATGGATGATATTGCTTTTTTGATTTTCACTAGTGGTTCGACGGGAGTACCGAAAGTGGTACCAACCAGCCACTTACGCTTCACGCATATGATACATTCGTACAACCAACTTCTGTCCAATCGCACTAATGATGTAACAATTCAAATGGGTAGTTGTTCATTCGATGAACATGTGGATGAATATATGGGCAGTTTCATTTCTGGGGCGACGATTGTACTGCTTCGACCACACGGTAATCTCTATACATCTTATCTTTGTCAAACCATTGGAAAGAATCAAGTAACTCTTATTGACTTTGTACCCACGTCATTATCTATATTGTGTGATTATCTAAACAACGATGTGGAGCCGGACATTTCTAAAAGTCTTGCTACACTGAAGCTAATTACTGTTGGTGGTAAGAAACAATACTATATGATTAAAAGCAAAACATTTCGATTTTTCTTATTTTTCAGGCGAGCAACTGCAGGGCAAGACAGTGAGGAATGTTTTTCGTCATTTATCAGTATCTTGCGCTTTGGCTAATGTTTATGCTCCTGCAGAATGCACTATATCAGCGCTATTTTACAAGATAGAAGGGATAAATCATGAAATTCCAGAACTTGTACCAATTGGTCGATGTCTACCCGGCCGACAAGTTCAAGTTTTTGATAAGTACGGTCAACAAGTGATTCCTGATGGGCGACACATAGGTGAAATTTTTCTCGGAGGTATCGGGATTTTCACCGGTTATCTCAATGAGTCCGACCTAAATAAACGCGTACTTGTTCGATTGCCTGAGGGTGAGGGTGTATTCTATCGAACGGGTGATCTTGCTAGAATTACTCCTGATGGACAAATAGTATTTGCTGGGCGTATTGATTTTCAAGTCAAGTTAAGAGGACAACGTATTGAATTAGGTGAAATAGAAGCAGTAATTATGCGATCTTCGTCGGAGATCACTAACTGTGTCGTCGTTAAGCTTACTCATGACAACCTAGATCATCTTGTCGCTTATATTGAAACGAAAGTGCATTTGAATGTCAACATATTGCGTGACGAGTGTATGAAACATCTACCTTTGTACATGGTACCATCATTGTTTCTTCTCATGGAACACTTTCCATTGAATCTCAATGGGAAATTAGACAGAAAAGCACTACCACCGCCTGACTTTTCACTTCTATCTTCAGACATAGCGAAGATAGATGAGCAGCAACGCAGCGACTTGGAAGAACATATATCATCAATCTGGTGTCAAGTACTCGGTTTAGAACGGATTCCTTCGGTTAATATCAGTTTTTTTAAACTCGGTGGTCACTCACTTCTTCTCATGAAACTTCATCATAGCTATCAAACCCAATTTCGACAATCAATCGACATTAGTTTTCTTTTTCGTGGTACAACTATTGCCGATCATGCTCGTCTACTCGAAGAACGTCATGTCACGCTCGAATTTCCATGGCATCCACTCAGTATCACTGAGGGTTAATAGTTCGATTAAAACTGCTACTAATGATAAAAACATTTGTTTCTTTTAGGTCCTGCTTCATATGCTCAAATGACTATCTGGTTGGCTGAGCGTACTCGTTTCATAGATTGGCCACAGCTCGCACCTGTCTACAATATGAATATGATATTTAAAATTGATTCAGGTCATTTGTCGATCGATCGATGTCTTCGTGCGCTAAATTCCATTGTCAGTAATCATTGGATCTTTCGTACTCGACTCATTTTCGATGTCGAACGTGGTATGCTGCGGCAATCTATTCATAACGCAATCACTTATCCTATTCGCGTGAGCACCATCAATGATGAGCAACAACAGAAGAAATTATTACGTGAAGAAATGTGGACACCATTTGATACAGAGCATGATGGTGTATTTCGATGTCACTTTATTCGATACGATCATGCAGATAAGAAAGACACATTATTGGCTGATGATTTACTTTTATTCAATTTTCACCATGGTTCATTCGATGGACGAGCTATAGATTTATTCTTGGATGAACTTAAATTGGCTTATACAGATGCCGAACTACAGTCACCTTCCCTTCAATACATCGATTATTCTGTACATGAACGGAGATTAGCGATGAAAGAAGCATGCACTTATTGGAAAGAACTATTGTATGACTATGGTTGGGATCGACAATTGGATTTGGGTAAAACTAAAAGACCATTATCAGCTCGTCGCACGGGTCAAGGCGAACTGTTGAGTGTTGCTGTTCCGTCAGCCATTGCTCGTTCAATGGTTCTCTGTACTCATGAACTCAATGTCACTCTATTTCAACTGGGTCTCACATGTTTCTATCTCTTTCTTGCTCAACTTTCATCACACAATCGAGATGCATGTGTGGGTGTCATCCATCAGAATCGATATCGACCCGAAATTGTCTCAATGATCGGTATGTTTGTCAATATTCTTCCATGTCGTATCGTCAATACCGATCTTGATAAACTTTCCTTCATTGAACTTGTTTATAAAGTTCAACAAACATTTCTTGCAAGCGTTCAATATGCACACTTGCCTTATGATAAATTGATTGATTTACATCGCGTGCCAAATTCACACTTACAATTTCCATATCTTCAGACAATCTTCAGCGTCGATACAACACTTATTGACTATACGAATATGGATGACATTAGATTCGGTGATTCATGTCGTCTTTCTACTTATAAAAAGCCAATGAAAGATATTGACATTGGATACAAATTCGATTTGGATGTTTCGTTTTCTTATGACAACCACGCTGTAACGATTGACTGCGTTTGGGGATACATGTTTGATGTCTTCGATCGAGAAACGATTGAACAACATGCCAACTCCTTCATTAAATTGCTCACTCAGCTCTTTGGTTCGACTCGTACAAATCAGTTACAATTGCCTTTGGGTGAGATTATCACACTAGACAAAACCAAGATAAATGAGAATAATCAGGTAAAGAAATAAAAACTTTTCATCTATGATTATGCATATTTTTTAGGAAATGAATATACCGTATTCAACACCTATTGTAGATACATCACAACAGCAACTACAACTCATCAAATCCATTCAAGCCATGTTTTCTCGAATTCTTAATTGTAAGACAAACGATATAGATGTGAACAAATCGTTTTTTGAGCAAGGTGGCACATCTCTCAAGGCTTTACAAGTAGTGGCTTTATTACAACAAGAAGTTTCTACCCAAATCAATACTCATCTCTTTTTCGCTAATTTATCGGTCACCCAGCTCGCTCGTGCTATCGCGAATGATCCATCTTTCTTTTTACTAACCACTATTGATACTAACAATAAATAAACGTATTTTTGCCTCAACACGAGGCTCGATACGAGCGAGTATCGGTATTAAAATCAGTGTACACCTAGTTACAGAAAAGTCTCATAAAAATTGATATGTTCAGAAAATCGGAATAGAACGAGCTTACATCATGATACATTTTTTCATAAAACTTGATCAAAAGGAATGGAGAATGCAGAATCTGAATTTACTATCGATTTTTAATAATTCAATAATAAATCTCGTTAGTAGTAGAAATTACTAATATGATGATATTTTTGACATATTGAAATGTGAAACTATACCAAAAATTCTGTTAAATATGCAACAAAAATAACATTCACTTTTTTTGGCTTGTATTAATCGATAATAGAATCCTTTTCTAGCTAATAAATCATCATGTATGCCTTGCTCAACGTTATGACCCTGGTAAATTACACAAATAGCATCAAAATTTTGAATTGTCGATAGGCGATGAGCAATTACAATTGTTGTTTGTCCTTTCGATGCTCAATCGAGTACATCTTGTATAATTCGTTCACTTTCAGTGTCAAGAGCACTCTACAATATTGAAAAAGCAAATAAATATTTTCCACATCAAGAACTCACTATCATCTCGTCAAGAAGCAAAATAGATGGATTTCGAATAAGTGCTCGTGCATAGCTGAATACAACCATAGACAACTTTTCTTTTTTTACGAAATAGGAAAAACTTTTTCTTTTATCAATTCGTTGCTTTTCATCACCAGAAAGTTGTGCTCCTTTAGCTTCCATTTTTGTCAAATGTTATTCTGGTAAAGTTTCAATGAATCGATGCATTGAATAGAATAGGCTTTTGACTGACAAAACTAATTTTACTTCTCAGCTATTAAAACTGTTCTTCAGTCAACTTTGCAAAATATCAGTTCAATCACATTGTAGAATATCAAATAAAAACATAAACGAAGCTTAATGAACATGTTTTATCCATTTGAATACTTTTAATTTGCATGTCTCCCTTCATTTTATGTAACCAAGCATGTAGAATGATTAATCTATTCATTAAAGATCGTAAAATATCGATTGATATCACAAAACTATGTTATTTCCAGGAAAGAATTTCCAGAGACTCTTTCAAGATCCTCTAGAGATCTCAGAATGTGCCCATTCGATTTACCATCATTTTTTACCTAAGTGCATATATTTTCACTTGATTTGAATGAAGAATAGTGGTTTTATTTAAAAATGACCTTCTGCCTCGTTCATGATACCAGTACAAACGATTTTTCTCAACGCAAGAAAAAAAACTCAATACATACTTTTCTAACTGATGATATCATGAGTCAAATGAGATAAGATAGTTATTTGTCTTCGTCACTTAGGTAGAAAAACTTGATGGGTTTGCAAAGTCGACCAATTTATTATACTTAGTCTTTGATCCTGAATCTGAAAAAAAAACATTTTCAGAAGCTTGCAAGAAGCAGAAAGTGGAAAATTTTAGACATTTCGAGAAAGAATGTATTTTTCCCGAAAAAGGATACCTTCCGAGTATTTCGTATTTGTCGACTGAAAGGAAGCATTCGCTAGGACTAAAAAATAGTTTTCCGTGATCAACAGCTCAAACTGTATCCGGCGATGTAAAAAAGATGTTCATTGAAAATTCGCATTGCTGGCACCTTAAACATACATGAAAAAGCTTTTAGAAAGGAACTTTCGGGACACACTATATATCCAACAAATAATTTCGTTTTTATTCGAATTACAAATCTTCAGATAGTATCACTTTCGAAAAGTTAGACAGTATCGAAATCTATTAATTAAATTTATGAACCACGACTCAATTAATCGACCAACTGGTTATGTTAACATTTTTGATCTGAAGCAGTGGAATGGTTTCAAAATAATGATCTGCAATCATATATATGCATACATATATTTATTGTTCTGAGTTTTATAACTATATGGTGCATAAAAGATCTAAAGTGCATATGACTGTTTCGATTATGAAAGTGTCTCACTTTCATGAAAATGTTATATTTGGAAGTGCCATAAGATCAAAGTTAGTACAAGAGATAGATATCGAAGATTAAGTAAAAGAATGAATTATGCAGAAATCAAAGTTTGCAGTGGTTCTTGAAGTATTTTAGTAAATACTTCGTAATTTTAGGACGCGCATACAAATGTAGTGCATCGTTTCTACCTTCTCGATGTGAAAGAAAAAGTTTATTTTTGGAATAATGTATTGCGCATCGTCTTTTTACTGTGCATAACATTTAACGTAACCTTTTTCGATCATTCTCTTTCTGATTTGAATAAAAGTGACGATACAGAAGCAGGAAGTCCAATTTAACATGAGTTGATCATGAAAAATGAGAGAAAAAATGTTTTTCTTGTATTCATTTCTAACTGGCAGTTACAAAGTCTGAGTAGTTACCAATTCTCAAAAGTGTCAACTTTTGATTCTCTAAGGAATTGGTCAAATACAAATTTATGATGAAAATAGTTCGTCTGGTGTCGTTGCGAGACTGAAAAGTCGAGTCTTATCTTGCAATCCATTGCGAGAAAATGATTTTTTTCCAAAACACTATGATATTTAAGCGTTTCTACTTGTAAAGTAGACTTTCACATACTTTCCTTCCTTAATATTCAGTTATTTATATATGAAACAGTTCTTCAGTTCTGTATACATTATTCAAATTGTTACTTTCCCCATCCCAAAAAGAAAATAAGGTAGTGAGTTAATTTTTCCTATAAACATAACTAACTAGAAGGTAGAGACTTTTGAAAAATATGAGTTTAATCTTTGTTTATATTCTCAAGAATCTCTATACTGTATATATAAATATATTGTGTACCAATATTGGATTGAAGTATTGAAAAAGCTTACGTCCACAACTTAGTGTCGAGTCTAGCTTAAAGTTTCAGTGTCAAAATAGTACCATTGAAGGAACTACTTACAATGTAAATTTGAGTTAAGCTAAAGTAAAACTCTAACAGTTATAGCAACAAAAAGTCTCAGTGCTAAAAATGTTAAATTAGTGGCGTAACCAGAAAAAAATTACAGGGGGGGCATTGCCCCTCTCAGAGTTTTTGCGACGGGTGAAAAAGTTTTTTTGTGTCCAGAGATGTCCAAACGTTTTTCGCATCAGAACACAAGCTAATTTTTCCAATATCGAAAAGCCAAAAAAATCTTGCTGTTTATAATTGAATTTTATGCAAAGATTTTGGCGTTCCAGAACTCTATAAATTACCAAAGAACTGCATAGTTTTTTCGCGAAGCGAAAGCTTTTGGAGGATTTAGAAAAAAATTCTACTTTTTTTGTAAGGATTCGCAAATATAAAAAGATCTTCTAAAAGCACCAATTTTTTGAATAAAACAAACATAGTACCCAATACTTTCGTTATTATCGGCTTTGTCGAGATTTTTGACCAAAATAGCAGCTTTGTTTGGCATTTCCTCACTAATTCTGGTGTTTAGAAGGGACATCTGTAAAGAACGTGTGAAAATGTTAATGAAAACTGCTGTATTGTTTGAAAATTTCGTCAAAACCGACTTGGACAAAGAAAGATCAGCAGTTTGTTTTATTCATTCATAAAACTCGTGCTTTTTCGAAATTTCTGCGTGTCTAATTTTCAGAAAGAAAAATCGTCATAGAAAGCTTAGAAAATTTCTCAATATTTATGCTGCCGAAGGAGGTCACGCTGAGAATGATTTTTTATAAATAGCGCTTTTCAGCAGGGAAAAAGACTTTGGCAACCAATTCAGACAAATTTCTCAGTTAGAAATAGCCATCCTTGATATCTCTCAATATCACTTTTCTAAAAAAAAGTTGTGCTTTGAAAAAATGCCAAAAACTTTGAGAAGCTCAGAATTATCAAAGATATTTATTTTACAAAGATGACCAAGTTGTTTATCGACTACTCATAATAAAATGCACGTTTTCTTCAGCCGATGCGACAGTTTTATTTGAAAAATGACCATTTTTGCTGCTCAGAAGGTTTTGAGCTTGCCACAGTCCTATAAAACTCTCAAAAATTGATCCTATGAATCACTAGTCTCAGCATTTTTGCCGCCGAAGGTGGCCACGCTCACAATGGCTGTAGAAAAGTGAAGTTTCTAATTTCTCCGATGTATAAAGACACATTTTCTTCAAGGCCACCACTATAACATCTTATGATGTAAACGTAGAAGCGTCCGCTCATTTCGAATCAAAAATTTTACAGGGGGGGCAAAACCATTTACAAGGGGGGCACTGCACCCCCGTGCCCCCCCCCTGGTGGTTACGCCACTATGTTAAATATCAACAAATATCTCTATAAGTGCTTGGTGATATATTTTTAAACAGCTTTACCTCTGTCATTAATCACCTAACAAAATTTCTTCGTATCATGTTACGTTTTGGCAATCATGGAACTAATCTAGAGAACAAACTTACGAAAGCTATTTGTCAATACTACTTATGTATATATATAATCAGTTTTCAGCATAAAGAACAGAACGCAAATTATAAAATGCACTCGGCTCTCTTTTGTCTTTTTTTCATTTTCTTCATACCATTGATTCAAGGACGACAGTGGCAGAAATGGACAGGTACTTTCTCTACCGACGGATCGCCGTGTGATCGTAGCGTTTGCTGTTGTTTGTCGGACAATGTTGTACTCACTTGGAGCCCAGGTACTCTTCATGCTTCCTTGAAATTTGCTGGTCAATGTGGACCTTTGACGAGTCTCAAAGTAACGACAGATTATCCTTCAGGCTTAACAACTTTACTCTCAATTGGACCCGGTCAACCAACTCAGCTCACGCTTAGTCCAGACAGTATGACTATTACAGGCACATCTCCTATTAGTCCTGCTTGCAATGGGCGAGCTCGACGCATCAGTTGGTTTCCCTGCTTCTATCAACAAAAATGACTGTAGTTCTTCGTATATGTTTGAATAAATGTTTTATGAAAGAGCTCTCTAAATTATTTTTTGAAAGATGAACTGTAGTATTCTTGACTTTTTACAAATACTATACATCAAATATTGATCAATCAATATCAGAACAGTAAAACTATTAAAGAAACCTTTCAAGACAGTTAGAAATCTTGAAGAATTGAACTTATCAGTATCAAGTTTAAGTAAATTTGTCGATAATAATCTGTTCGAAGTACCAGTTATATTACAAAAGCTACAGATAAGTAAATCTCTTGCTCTATTCACAGCTTAACTTCATTCATCAATACTGGTTGTTAACCTTGACTCAAAGAAGTTCTCTCAGCTTGACAAAGGATATCGATAGTTTTGAAAAACTTCTTCAAAATGAATGAAATTTGAGCTGCAAGTAGAGTTCAGTGAAATACATCATCGATAACATTTTCACCTTAAAATATTTTGATGTGAGTGAGTCATGCCCAAAAAATAGTAAAAAAGTCAAAAACCATTTTTAAAGTTATTCTTTCGATCTCCACGAATATGTCAAAACTTCGCATATTAAGAACGTTTTTCAAAAAAGTTTTGATTTTTTACAAATTTTACTTTTGAATGATAGAATTGTGTCTCAACAAAGAAGTCCTTATGCAAGACCAAGCTTGCATAAAAACAATATTGTGTCCAAGACTATCACTACAAAAAATTTCAAGCAGAAATATTTTGTTCAAAGGAAGATATGTCAACTTCAATGTTTAGAAATGACAGCTAGTATGCAATTGTTTTATGAAGAAGAAACGATTTTTTGCATTTGAATACTATAAATCTGCTAAAAGAATGTCATGCCTAAACTCACGAAAACCAATGATAAAGACACTAAAGTACTCGACTTTTGTTCTCATGAGGGAAAATGATGTCCTGTGACATAAAAATCAAAATCTGCACATCTTTTACTCATTAGATAGAACCGATGCAATATATTGATAAGCAAGTCTCATTAGATTTTAGAAAAACATCTACTTTATTTCAAATGAAAGTTGATCCTGTAAATGCAGGTAATCTATTTACTAAATAGAGTTTGTATATTTAATCGATTGAATCTTATATGTTTCTTTGTATTTAAAATAAAGAAAGATTCTATATAATTTAACAAACATTGGCAATAAATATAAAGGCAATATCACCTGTATGATGCAATAGGAAATACAGAAGAGAATATTTGGAAAGTTTAACTCATTATATTTGAAAAGAAATCGTCGTGACATCAAAAGGAAATTTTATTTCATTTACTCATTCTACATAATATAATTAAGAATCTACGACATTTTAGAAGATATTTATAGTAAGTTTCAGTGAAAAAATGAAGTAGAAATTTGAAAATTAGTCATCATTATACTCATTAATCTGTTAAATAGAGAAAGAGAAAACCAAATTTTTTACTTGATTAATTAGTTATGGTTGAATGAATCCAGGCGAATTATGAATAATTTGAGGAAGAGAAAGTAGTGTACATGTATAATATTATGTAATTAGATTTCATAATATAAGTAATAGTAATGATAAGGTGGGAAAAAAAGAGGAAGTAAAGAGAGTGATATTCACTGTATAAATATGCTGATAAACGTTCGCATATATTAAATATTTAATTTTTTCTTTATTTTGGCATAATCAACTGAAAAACTATGAAAGTCTATCAAATATTCTTGGTTCTTCTGCTTTTGGGCATGAATTTTTCTGATCATGTTAATTGTTCAGATTTTGATCTAACATCATATTTAGCTGGTCAATAGGCTGCATGTGGTATTGGTGCAGATACAGCTGTTTACAAAAGATATACATCATGGAATGATGATGATACAAAAGTTGCTTTTGGAACAACATGTAAGGCACAATTTAAAGGTGATTTTTATCGTTGGAAATGGTTATGGAGTGGAAGATTCTGGTGTCCATCATTAAGTGAAACTATTATTGGTGAAAGTACACAATGGAAAAGTCAAGAAGGATGTATTGAACATGCTCTGCAAGATTATGTTATCAAAATGACATGAGCTAGATTACTCAAACCAGAACAACTTACAACATAATTAATGCTAATGACAATTATATTTGTAATCCTGCATTTTAATATTATTAATTTTCAACTCTTCTATTTTTTTAAATAAATTCTATTTTCATTTTTTGTAAATTTCAAACAAAATAAATAAAATTAAACAAGAAATCTTTATATAATTTAGTGTATTATATAAAGTACTTTTAAAAAAAAAAAAAATAATTTTAAATATTGAATGATTCTCACAAGTACCTTTAACTTCTCAGTCAAATGAAAATAATTACTAAAGAATCAAGTTATCAAAAATGGACATTATTTATATTGTTGAAAGGATATAGAAAGTTGAAAATACATTCAAATATGAAGTTCTCTTTCTGAAGACAATAGAAAAAGATATGATAGTGCCAAAAACAATATTAGTATTTGTGCGAAATTATGAAACAATAATTATTATTAAAATTTTGTTTTTTCCATCATATTTTATTGATATTAGTATAATATAAAGTTAAACTATTCATATTTATGACAATCATATAGTTGTATTCTTCAATAATTGAATAGACAATATAAATCTAATTTTGTATCATTATATAAATTTGTGTTGTCAATATTAATATTTTTTTATTTGTATAATTGAAAACAAGTGTCTGTGGTGTAGTGGTATCATAGCTGTTTGTCGGACAGCAGACGCAGGTTCGATTCCTGACTGGCACGATATTTCTCTTTTTTTTTTACTTTTTTACCTACACAGTGAATATTGATGATGCAATATAAAATATAAATTTCATCAGATTTCAACGAAAGAAAAAAAGTAATAAATAGTCAAATGTCTTTCTATAGAGATGAAGTTTTTATGAATAAAATTTCATATATTGTTTTATTTGATTTTGTTAAAATTTATAATTATTTTAAAATGTACTTTAATGCAAAAACTAAATGTTTGAAACTCTAAATTCAAAAGAAAAAAGAATTAAAGCTATGAAGAGAAGAAAGAACATACTGAATTCATATACTGCAATATTAACCCTTTGAGTGCCATGTATGGACATTTTTGTCCATATGAGTAAAAATTACTATTTTTTTGTGATAAATTCAACTAATCGATTTCAAATTTGTCGAGCTTTTTAAACTGCCAAATACATTTTTTTCATCAACGCTCAACTTTTTCTTGAAGAAACAACGCCCACGCCTACACGAAAAAAGCCCATGTTACAATATGATTCACCTACACATCTTTTTTTTCTGTTCTCTCATCTATTATATCGTATAGATGTCGTACACGTCATACACATATGTATGTTCTTTCCTTCCCTTCACCTATGGTATATTTCAACTGCTTTCCTCGTATTATTTTGTTTATGATTTTTCTCTTATGTTCATGGTTATTTCCAAGTTCTTTCGGAACTTTCCTAGCTTGTTTATCAATATATAATATATATTTTTTAAAAAATTGAACATTTTATTTGCAATCAACTAACTCGATTCTCGCGTTATTAGTTCGAAAATATTTTAACATTCATACGATAAATAAAATTTATAAAATGGCCGAATATGATGATATTACGGATATTCCATCAGAAGAAGAATATTCTACTGGACAAGAAGAGGATTTCGTTGTAGATATCGAAAACGGAAGCAGTGAAGATGATGATGATGATAACGAGGATGCAGATGAGGATGAAGTTGGTAAAGATGATCAAGTAATGGCTAAGATTGGAAGAATTTACTACAAAGGACCCTCAAAAAACCAAAAAGTGCATAGACAAAACATCATAAGAGACGCACGTGGTGTTACACGTTCTGGTAAAGTTAAAAACATAGAAGATTCATTTAAGAAATTTTTTACTGACGACGTATTGGCAACAATAATTGGGCATATAAACAAGCATATGGGATCAAATGATAAATTTATTGATGCCCGCGAACTTTTGGCATTTATTGGTATTTTATATATGATGGGTATAAATCGAGATAATAGTTCATCTGTGAAAGATCTGTAGTCGGAAATGAATCGAAGACCATTTTATAAAGGAGCCATGGCTAGAAATCGATTGGCTGAGATATTCAAACATTTAAGATTCGATGATGCTGCTATAAGAGCCGAACGAAAAAAAAAGTACAAATTTGCACCTATGCGGGATGTATTTCAAATGGTAACATCCACACTTTCATCGAATTTCAAGGCATACCAATATACAACTATTGATGAAATGCTCTCTTTACATCGTGGTCGTTGTCCTTTCAAAGTGTTCATGAAGGAGAAATCCGTTAAATATGGAATACTCATTAGGATGCTCACCGATTCGTATAAGAGATATGTACTAGATATGGAACCTAATGCGGGTAAATCAAATGAAATTTCAAATAAACCAAAGGGCATTGCCTGTCGACTAGCACAAACAATCAAAGGCACATTATGAAATATCACCATGGATCGCTTCTATTCATCTGTAGAACTTGCACACGAACTGTGGCATGAATTCCAATTGACTGTAGTTGGCACTATGCGTGTTATCAGAAAGCATACACGGAAATTATGAAAATTGTTGAAAAAAGAGAACTTTATTCATCTGTGTTCTTCTTTTCAAAATTATCACCAACTACAGCACTAGTTACTTCTCTCATACTGTCATAAACCAAAAAAAGTTCTTATTTTTATATCCATTCAACATCAAACAATAGGTGATTTTGAAGGAGAGAAGAAAAAGTCGGAAATCAATATTTTTTACAATGATACTAAAGGTGATGTTGACACAATCGATCAACTTGCACGATATTATACAACAAAAAGAGGATCTTTCAGATGGTCAATGTCTATTTTTTACACGTTACTTGATATAATCGGTGTCAGTGCCTTTATACTCTTTCTTAATTGTTTTCCTGATTGGGAGGAGAAGAATATAAACAGGAGAAGACTTTTTCTAAGAGAACTAGCTCTTTCCTTGGTGAAATTTTATGTTGCACAAAGAAACACATCAAATTTACACAAGGATGTTGTTTTGGGAACACACAGTATCCTACGTGACAAGACATCATTAGCAGATTCATCTTCTCCATCATCGTTGGTAACAACGAGGAGAGCAGTAGCAACAACAACCCAATCAATGGCAGTGAACCGTGGTCGATGTCGAATTTGTTATGATAAAGCTGTGGATTATGGAAGCAAACAAAAAGCTAGTAGAATTAGCACTAAATGCTATGTATGCGGAATATATATATGTAAAGTGCATAGTTGTGCAAATATTGTGTGTGAGATGTGTGGCGTGAATTGTAATATATTAGATTAATTTAAATATAAATAATAAAGTTCAGAAGAGCTGAATTTTTTATGATTTATATACATAGACAAAAATGTCTTTGCATGGTATTCTACGCAACTTTTTTCGCACGGTACTCGAAACGTTAACAGTGGCTCTTAGTATTCTGAAAATATTTGTCAAAGATGATGATAACGAATTTTGCTCTTAAAAAGTGAAAATGAATGCAATATTCATGAGCATATTATCTCCAGCCAAAGTGGCCAGTGCGTTTGTTTTACCAAGATTTTCTTCTTGAATGTTCGTTTTACCAACATTGACTCTATTTAGTTTTTGATTCAAATAAAAGATGCACTCATTGAAAACATTACTCTTGATACTCCTTTCGATTTAGTTAAAGACTATGAAAGTTATATTCTTCATAAATTTTATTCATTGTTAATATAGAACATTTTGTCCTTTTAGTTATTCTCGTGTTATAAGTTGCAAATGAATGTTCTATCGTGTATATACTGATTTTCATGACAATATATTTGATTACAGACAGGAACAGACTAATATCTTAAGAAAAAAAACATAGGCATCAGTATTTAATGATGATTGAGACATGGATTAGTTATTATCACTTTATATGTTTTCCTTTTGATCGATATGTATTTATTTGAAATTGTTGAACTTGTAGAAACACTCAACCACAAAAATATTAAGAAATCGAACAAAATTATTATTCAGTTAATTTGATTAAACTAACAAAACAATTTTAATCATACAAAGAAAGATAAAAAGAAATTGAGCAGACTCATTTTTAATTAGAATGATTAAATTTATATAGAAATTTTTATAACGAAAAAACAGAAAAGAATTGAGCATGATTATTATTCGGTTAAAATGGTTAATCTAATATAAAAAAATTGTAATTATACAAAAAAGATAAACAAAGATATTGGTCGATATTGATATTCAGTCAGAATGATTAAACTTATAGTGAAATTTTAACCACAAAAAAACTGAAGAAATTAAACGAGATTGACATTGAACTAAACACTAAAATTAAAACAGTTAAATCTAGTTAGCTGTCGCTTTATTCTAATTGACCTAGATTTGTTCCTTGAAACTTTAACTTTACACTTAGAACCGAAACAGAAGATAATAACTAGCTTGCTCATAAGACTAACTTGTGCTGGTAAAATTTCGTTTTTTTTATCACTAATTACTGTAGCACGTTTAACAAGATCTGCTGCTGATCACTTAATTTATCGAGACAATTAGTATCGAATTATACAGTCCAAGAAAACGAGAAATAATAATATAATTGCAACAATAATCAGATAAACAAGTCAATTATTTCCATATCCTTGACTTTTCTTCATCAACATATGTCCGTCGTGGGGTTGATGAAGAATAAGAGAAATTTTCTCTTTTTGCCAACATTCTGCCAATGTCTAGATGATATTAATAGATTCAGAATTTAATTCTGAATCTAGTCCACCATTTCCAATGATCGGTTCTCAACTATATCATTTGGGATAAATTATCCGATTTTCTCTTCTTTTTCATCAACTCCACTACAGACATATGTTGATGAAGAAGAGAGAGTTTCTCTTTTTGCAATCACTCTACCAATGTGGAAATGATATTAATAGATAAAGAATTCGATTCTGAATCTATTCCACCATCTCGAATGATCCGTTCTCAAGCATATCAGTTAGAATAAATTATCCGATTTCACTCTTTTCCTTCATCAACATATGTCCGTAATGGGGTTGATGAAGAGGAAGAGAGAATTTCTCTTGCTGAAAACATCCTGCCGATGTTTGGATGATATTAATATTAGGTTGAGGAAAAAGTTCGTGCGTCGTGTTAAAATATATATTTTAACACGGCGCACGAACTTTTTCCTCAACCTAATAATAGTTCTATCATTTTTTGTTTCAATAAATAGTCATTACAAATTCATAGAATATTTGTACTTTTTGTTTTTATATAATTGCTTTCTTAATACTAAAGATGTATTACATGTTCATTTGGAATGATTGTGAGATTTGAGATGTTTTTTTTTTCATACATTTAAATCAGAAAATAAGTTACAGTAATGTTAAACTTAAAAATTGAATTAAATTATTGAAAACATTTTCAGTATTCAAATAAGAAAAGTATTTATTCATTGATCATCTTTTACTTGACAAAGAGCTACGAAATTTCTAGTGATGAATATTATTCTAAGAGTCTCAAGATCTATCATGGTTCGACAAATTAACATGAACGAAAATAACAAATCCGAATATAATGCAATGATAATTGATGATATCACAATTTTCATTGATCTTTAAAAGAACTAGCTGATATGAAAGATAAATCGTAAATTATCGATAAATTTTGAAAAAAATTTTGAATATATAAAAAAGATTGTCAATCAGTACTAATACACCACAAATCGAAAGTGGTATTTTTCAATCTTTAAGAATAGATAGATACTTCATCAAAAGCAATTCT
The DNA here is from genome assembly GCA_022393335.1 of Macrotrachela quadricornifera. Lineage (NCBI taxonomy): Eukaryota > Metazoa > Rotifera > Eurotatoria > Philodinida > Philodinidae > Macrotrachela > Macrotrachela quadricornifera. The sequence goes on from JAJEKB010020013.1 coordinate 16,021, forward strand.
TCATTTCAGCACAATCAGGATCACAGGATCTAATTTGAAATTTCTACCGGATGTCCCAAAATGTTTGCATACATTTTATTTTGCATATATATTAGCATCAAAAAAAATGATAAAAGTTTTGAATTTTTTTGTAAAAGATCTGCCATGAAAACATTTACAAAAAATATACCGAAACAAATCGTTACTAATATGTTCTAATGACTTTTCCTCTTGGATTCAGGATAGTGATAGAAATTTTGCATTTTTCATACAAGATAAGCCATCGAAATCTCTACAAAAATTGTATGAATAAATTTCGATTTCAAAACGAAAAAGTCTTCCAAAGACTTTTTATCATCATAAGAATATATTACTAACGATTTGTTTTGGCATTTTTTATAGAGCGACGCATCTTTTAAAAAAAATATTCAAAACTTTATCATTTTTTTCATGCTGATATATATAAGAATAGAATTTATGCAAACTTTTCTCTATAAAACTAACTATCTTATAGTTATATCTCTACAATACAGTTGTTTTACTATATGCTAACCGGTTTGTTACACTTACTGATTAGAAAAAGATGCATTATAAGATTGTTTAGTATTTCGATTGTAACATCATTATTTGTCAATGAAGTTCAAAAAAGGTTTTTTACCAAAATAATCAGCGAGAAAAGCTTCAACAAAAAGAAAGCTTTTCTGAATACTATGCGTTTTTTTTGTCTGACTTATCATGGAAGTATTGAATAAAAACTTCTGTTTTTTGAAAGTTGTTCTCATTAAACAAATCGATTATGTCACATCGCACAAAAATAACAGGAATTATTTTAGACAATAAAAATATATATGTTTTGTAGAGCATTACAATCATATAATTATGTATTTGAGTTTATATAATAATATACTGCACATGAAAATTGTTCCTTTTCTTCGTTGTTGTTTTTTTTATGATAACATTCATTTTTTGTGAAACACTATGTAAAAGAGAAGTTGTAGAGTACAGGAATAGAAATTCAATCTTACTCCCTTGTCTTCCTTCATAGATGTACTAAATAATCTTAACAAAAACTCATCGCAAACGTGTTAGACAGATTCAATAAACTTCTCTCATAGAATTATTAATTAATGTTTTTTAAGGATATTTTTTACAAAGAAACTATCGTTTATTTTTCATAGAAACTTGCTATGCATAATGTAATGCAAAGGAATTTCTCAGCAAAACGATAATATTTAACTAATTATTGGGTAGTCTTCTAATGAGATCGATGAACTTTTTGTTTATGAGAATCGGTTTCTATCATTTTATAGTCAAATATTATTTCCTTAGGATCAGCATTAGCAGTTATATCATGTTTCACGTTTTAATCCCCCAGGGATTGCTCTAATAGCTTTTTTCTCCAACATATCATTTATTTCAAAAAAGATAGTTGCCATGTGTTTCTTCTTCTATAGAGTGAGAATATTATCATAAATGGTGGAAATATCAAATCATATTATTGTAAACATATATCTTTTTTTTCCTCTATAGTTTCTATACAAGTTCAATAATGGTTATATATATAAGAAGACGCGTGTCTTTTTTCTCATTTTGTGTGTTAATGTATTAGTTATGTGTTTTTCCATAGAGAAATAAAATTAAGATTTTACTTTCACGACTATCATAATCTTTATTAAAGAATTGTGATAAGTTATTAAGTAAAAATAGAACAATGTGAATTAATGATATTTTATTTTAAGATAATATATAGAATATTTGTATTTCTGTTTTATTTATAAATGTTAATATATTGTTCTGTATAGCTTTTTTGTTATTCTGGTTCTTTTCATAATATTTTAAGAATAAATTTGTAGTGTAATAAAATAATTATCTAAAGTTGACAAGTATGTGCTTAATATTATTGAAAATAAAAAGACAATGTGTTTTTAGTTGATTAAAAGATATTAATAATGAGAATTCCTCAAAAAAGAAAATTATCTTTGCATGTCAATTATTTTTACATTATTATACAATGAATTAATGGAGATCAAAAATATTTTAGCTTTTAGAATAAAGTTATTAAAGATATAGATGAATATTATTTTTATTTTTAATGAGATATTGCAAGTAGATTTATAATATAGAGTAAGATTATATTTTTCTAGCATCAAAATTGAAGATGATTTATAACAACACAATAAGAATTTTACAATTTATCTATATGTATATATAAAATGGATTCACCGGAATTAAGTAATTGAAAATATAACATCATAAAGTATGTTGTGAAAGTTTATGTAAACGTGATATTAAAGTATTGCGGAGATTCGATTGAATTTATGCGTATATAACTAAATTATATCTTATAGTAAATAATAGGAAGCATGTGTAAGAGAAATAATGAGTTTTTTTTTGTGAATTATTTAGGTCGTGAGTAAAAGTATATATTCATTTTTTTTAGCTTTATTGTTAAGAATAAAACCTAGAGGGAATACAAAAAAACAGATTAAACAAAGTCTTTGTGTAAGTAAAACATAATCGAAGACAATATTCAAGTAAGATATTTTCAGAGACTATATAAAATGAGGTATATTAAATAATTATTTAAACATTTATATTTCTAAATAAGTAATGTAAATGAAAAAATGATTTATTATAACAATAAAATATAAATTTGATGAATTGAAAATTCTTTTTTCTTAATTGTCTTTTTCTAAGTAAAATAATAATATAATGCATTTTAATTATACTATTGTAAGTCATTGTGTTCAATAGATGTAGTTATTCAATTATGAATATAATTAAATAAATAATATTAAGATAGAATAAAATAAAAAGAAATAATTAATTGAAAAGATATCTTAAATCTATTTTCTTGATTGTGTTTATATAAAGATTATAACCAAATATAGATTCAATAGAGGTCATTATTTTTTAGTTTGTTTTATTTTGTCATATTACTGTAGATAAAGTATGAAATGCATATATGACAAATTTATTTGACATTAATATATAATGAGAGAATGGGTAAATGTATTTAAGTACACATTTTTTTTAAATATGAGTGATGTGCGTAGAAAAGTAAGAAGCTTATACGAGACTATAAAAAATGTTTAGATTGAGAATTTACTAAGTATTCCTTTTTTTATTAATTACTATATGTTCAAAAAAGGAATAGCCATGGAGTATTTTGGAATAACTCAAGAATGAAAAAAAGCTTACGTAGGTAATTGAATACTCAATGTATTTAGCAAGAGACGCTGAAAATTTTTTGTAAATTCAGAGTTTCGTCATTATTAACCTTTCAAAAAGTTTGTTGCAATTTTTTCAAGTCTTATTTTAAAAAAATCTATATATCTAAACCAGGCAAAAATAGCTCAGAGGCTCCTTTAGAAAATGATGGAAGACTGATCTCTCTTGTGACAATTATTCCTCCGAATCTCAAACAATTTTTGTATTAGACTTTATATTTTTAGTATCTTGCACACATATTCTAGTTGTACTTTTTTGTAATACAAGATTAAATTAGTGTATGTACCTGTACGCCCATTTCTATGATATTATTGATGTTGTTTTTTTTGAAGAGTTTTGAATGAAGAAACTCTTGAAAAGACAATAATCCTACAGTCCATGATACTTAATGAATTTTCTAACCTTTTTTTGACAGAACTGTGCCTCCTTCCATATTAGATATCTCGAACCTGAACGTAGTGCTATTTCTCTCCAGCACACGATAGAAGCCTGAAAATTTTAGAGAAGATCAAGGGCCTCTTAGGACTATCTTTTCTGTAAGTTTGAAGTCGATCTATCAAATCCACACTAAATTATGAGTCACACAATGAAATTTGGCGGTTTCGGAGCATATCCATTCTTATAGTAAAATGCGCCTAGCCTCACAATAATTCAATGAATTTTGATGAAATTTTTACCACAAATGGCCAACATATAAGGCTACAAAATGACGCATCCTGCAGTTCATAAGGCTCTGTTGTTCTGGAGTTATGACGTTCACAATGGAAATGAGCCCCACGCATCATAACTCTCTTTTAACTCAGACTATGAAGGCACGGATTTCGTTGCTAACCTACATTAATCGAGATCTATATACAGTTAAATTTTCAGAGCAACAGTATTCATAATGATTGAGATTCGAGAGAGGAAATACTTTTGACGAGTAATATAAGTGACGTTTTTTAACATATTTTTAATTCATGTTCTTTCTATATAGTGTAATACTTTATGTTAAATAACAAAAATTGTTCGAGAATCAGAAGAGCGATTTCTACAAGGGAGACCATAACTAACAATGTGATTTGATTGTATGAATTCGAAAGTTGTCTTAGTGAGAAAAACTACTTTTATGGATCTCAGAAAAATATGCACAATTTTTAAAACATAATAATTGCAGATATCAGCCTTGCATCATTTTCTAGAGGAATATATGGATTATCTTTTGCGCAGTCTAAATATATAGATTTGTATGAATTTAGAAAAAATTGCAACGAACTCTTTGAAACGTTGATGATGATGAAATTCTGAATTTTTGTGGATTTTTAGCATCTCTTGTTGGATGTAAAGAGTACTCATTTACCTATATAATAAAGAAACTATAGTTCTCTAGCTCTTTTCATCTTTGAGTTATACTAAAAATATCCACTATCATTCTTTCTTTGGACAGATAAATAAGATTTTATTTCCTCGATTATAGGAAGAATCATACGAAATAAAATGCGTTTGTATGTGTGTATTTGTTCATCAATAGTTCCGAATATAGAATTCAATGAGAACTGATAGATGTTATATAAACTGTATTCAGTCAAGCATTAAGCGAGACCCATCGTCGAGCATTACTAATGAATTGTTTATCAAAATAAATATGTATCAAAAGATTTGAGTATAAAATGACAAATATTATTTCAGATATAATGATAAATGATAAACATATATCTATACTTTTTAATGAAATCAACATATATACTACTCAAACACGATTAATTAATATTGTATGTTATATTTTACTCATTTTGGGAGTTATTGGAAATGTATTAGGACTATTTATTTTTTCAACATCTCGTCGTTCTTGGCGAATATCATCAATCTATGTTTATTTAGCTACAAGTAGTTCAATAATAAATCTTCTATGTGTTTTTCGATATACTTGTATATTACATTCAAAATCACGAAATTTTTTACATGAATTAGTTGGAGAAAAATGGTGGGCTTGTAAAATTTATGAATTTTCATTTTGTTTTCGAGTTATTTCATCTTGGATAACATTATTTTGGATGTTTGAACGATTAATACGTGTTTCAAGACAATTAAGAATATTATTCAATCGATGGAATTCATTTAAACTTAAATTTATTATTCCATTAATGATTATTATTATCATATTCTGTTGGGTTATTGGACCACCTGTTTATATGTTTCAACCACAAATAATTAAGTATGTTTTAACTAAATTAATTTTTTTAATAATACACAAATTTAGAACTCGAATCTCAATTGATCGATCTTTCTCTAGTAAATAAACTATCGAAGCAAAGAAAAATTGAAGTTTTTTTTTGTAAAGCATAGTTAAAAAGATAATTGAATAAATTAAGACAAGAAGCAAATGCTAGGTTTTGTTGATCTACCTCCACGCAATAGAAACTCTTTATTCCGTAAATAAGCATAGACCTCTATATAGTGAACACTTTACAATATTCCCTTGAGTGTTCACATTAGAAGTGTATCGATATACACTTTGAGAATGAAAAAAAAACGAAAATGAATATTTTTATGAGGATAAAATCATAGTACTATCATATATATATATGAGATTGGAGATGATCTCATGTATTGTTTCTTCAATATAGATTCAGAATTTTTAAGATTTTGAAGAGAAAAACTAATCTAGCTTTTGATTTTAGTGATGAAATATTGATTCCAATGACAGATAAAACCAAAAAATATTGTGACCTAAGTCTGAAAGCATCTATTAAATGGCAAAAATATTTTCATGAACTTCATTTTGGTTTAAATCATTTTACAATACGTTGTATTTTCTCCGAATTAATGCCAGCTGGAGCAATTCTTCTATTTAATAGTTATATAATCTATCAACTTATTCAAGCAAATTATCATTTACATCAAAGTAATAATCAGAATTTCTCGAAAGAACGATCACGAACAACACAATGGATGAATATTGTTCTTGTTCTTCATTCTCTTCTTTTTCTTGCATCACTTTTTTCTCATATTATTGGACATTTTACAGTTACTGAAGCTCATGAAGCATGGTGGGTTCTATTAACAATTTTAATTAATTGTTCTTTAAATTTTTATATTTATTGTCTATCGGGTAAAGCATTTCGAAATGAAATTCATCGATTTATTCGTCGTATTAGAATACAAATTTATTATAAATTACAAATTCGTCAACGTCGACAACAACAACAAACATCTCAGGAACAGAAGCTTCTTTATGAAATGAATAATATGGAACCTGTTGGTGAACTAAGACCATATCGATAATAATGTCATTATCATCTATTCATACAATTTTATCATTAATATATATATATATAAAGTTATTTTGTCTTATCTATTCTAGTATTGTAGTCACCACCAACAGATTTTTAGTCACTATGAAAATTTCAGATATTTATCGATGTTTTTATACTTCTAAATAATGTTGATAATATTCTTAATTACGTATAATTTAACTCTCTCTCTATATATAAGATATAAACAAATTTGTGTAATAACTAAGACGAAGTAAATGATGAATCTTTGAATGAAACGAATTTGAACTATAGATTACTATAATTTCATCAATTGCAGATAAACAGCACATATTTTCAGTATTTTTTATTTTCTAAAATTTAGAAATTCTCACAAATAAAGACATCATAATTTCTTTAATTATCAATGGAGAATAATTGATGAAAAAAGAAGCGTAATTTGTAAAATAGTATTTCAATGTTGATAATGGCAAATATTTCGTTATTGTATGAAAATATTTGACGAAGAAGCTGATATTCGATCTATTGAAGGTAGAATTAAACAAAAAAGACTTAGACAATTAAATAGAAATGAAATATACCAACGACAATCCAAAAGTAATGGCACCATTGCCAAGTTTTTTTTAATAAAAAAGTAGAATGTCTTTCGCTCTATTTTTTTATGCTATTTGATCACTAATTTTGATTAACAAGTAAAAGATATCTCCTTCAAAATATCAAAAGTTTAGTTTGATTTTTGATGCGAATAGTTCTTGATATAAGTAAACTGAATTGCATAATGTTATCTATATTAAATTTCATTGTCGTGTAACTAAAAATGAAGAATTATTTGCTTCAATTTGCTTGTTCACAATGGAGTCGCCTGTCTCCTTAAGGAAGATGTGTGAGCGATACCTATATTTATGTGAATTGGTCGGATTCTCAGGCAGCATGTTCACTGTATCAGATTCAAGCATCATGCTTGCCTTATACAAGTTTCTCTAGTCATTAATCAGCAAGAACAACTATTTGTTCAGTGAGTTATTTTATTTTACAATAAATTGAAATAAAACTATAGCTGAAAACACATTGAACTCTGTTGTTGTTTCATTTGTTTGATCATGTCTGGTGAGATATTGTTTCCTCTAAGTCGTAGTTTTTCTAGTGTCTATTCGAAAATAATCATAAATGCAACAAAAAAGAAACAAAAAAAAATAGACACCTTATTTTGTTGAAGAGCATCAGCTAGTTGCTGTACTCCATCATTTCCAATTCTATTGCCGTGGAGATCCAGCGTAATGAGTGCCTGTTTTTAAGAGTGAAATTGAGTATAAAGAATAGAGAAGTAACCAGCTCACCTTATTGTATCGAATAGCATTAGCCAAATGTTGTGCGCCTTGATCTCCGATCCTGTTGTTGCCGAGATCAAGTGTAGTGAGTATCTGTGTGGAAAAGAATACAGACAAATACAAGAAAGAGGTAGGTGGCGCATTACTATATTCTCTCGAAGAGCGGTAGCAAAATATAGTGCTCCTGGGTCTCCGATTTCATTGTATAGAAGATTTAGTGTGCTAAGTACCTATATCAACAAATTAGTAAAGTTCATAGAGAAGTGAAAAGCAATCTCACTTTATTGTGTTGAATCGCATTGGCTAGATATTGTACTCCTACTCTGTCGATTTTATTAACAGAAAAATCTAATGTGCTGAGTGCCTATGTGAAAATAATTCAGATGAGTAAAGAATAAAGAGAAGAAAGATCACCGTATTCTGACGAAGGGCATCAGCTAAATGTTGTACTCCACTTTCTCCAATTTCATTGTTGCGAATATCTAGTGTAGTGAGTGTCTGTGTGAAAAAGAATGCAAATGATTATACAATATATAGAATTGAACTACTTTGTTGTGACGAAGAACTTCAGCTAGATATTCTCCTCCTTTATCTTTGATTTCATTGTAGGAAAGAGTTATTGAAATAAGTGTCTGTATAAGAAAAAAAAGTGCAGATGAGTATAAGAGAGGATGATACTAACCGAGTTGTATTGAAGAGCATTAGCCAGATATTGTACTCCTCGATCTCCGATATTATTGTAGTGAAGGTCTAATATGGTGAGTGTCTGCACAAAAAAGAGTGGAAATGAGTATAGAAGACAGAAAAGTAATGATTTACCTTATTTTGTCGAAGAGCATCAGCCAGATATAACGCTCCCTGTTCGCGTATTTTATTGCTTGAAAGTTTTATTGTGGTGAGTGTCTGAGTAAAAAAAATCTGATATTGGTAAATGCTCCTGTATTCATAATTCAATTAGATCATATACTTTTCTATTAGGATTTTTCAGTAGTTACTTGTCTTTCATGTCCAAAAGAGTCTTGTCATCTTTAGTGAAAAAATTTAAGATAGTTGAGAAATGGTATAAATAAGGATCTAATTTTTGATTTTGACACAATATTAGTTTTAAGTTTTTGTGTGTTTCCTAAACGGATCATCATATTAAACAGTGATTTTGACTCTCAAATGAATAGTAATCTTAATATATTCATATTTTTTACTTTTAGATTGTTTCGCAAACTTTCATTCTTTGCAGAAAGAATAACAGATATAATTAGTTAACTGTATATATAGCGAAAAAATCGTTAAAATTTTAATAGGAACGTCATAACGTAAGAAAGAGACTGATAAGTTTGCATATCAAAGTTTCCAAGTATCGATCGATATTTCTTATCTTGATTCTTCTATGATTTGTAGCATCTATGAACTCATTCAATATGAAGAAAGATATGCACTATTAAACGTTTAGACAAAAATTAGTTTATTTTAATTTCACTTCTTCTATTGTAATCTTGAAAAGAAGGGAAATAATCTGTCAGCTTTATTTCTCTTAAACAAAACTACAGCCTATTGACTTCTTATATTTTTGAAGAAATTCATATCTTAAATAATGCACACGCTAGAAGTCTACATTTTGACTATAGCATTGATCGCCTTCGCAACATCAGGTAAACAGGGCTACTCCTTTGGTAATATTCGGCAGCTTGATTCAGAACATGTTAAATTGAATCGAGCTACGATTCAATTTAGACTCAGGTTAGCCTATGATAGAAAGCTAAAAAAGAAAAGTTACCTTGTTTTTCCGAAGAGCTTCAGCTAGACATTGCATTCCTTTTTCTTCAATATTATTGCTTGAAAGATCAATTGTGATCAGCGTCTGTATTCAAAACGATGCAGAGACGTGTCAGAGAGGGATTGTGACTTACTGTGTTTTGTTGAAGAGCTTCGGCCAGATATTGTGCTCCTGGGTCTCCGAATTTATTATACTGGATATTTAGTGTGGTGAGTGTCTGTATGAAAAAGAATGTAAAAAAGTATAAAAGAAAGAAGAAGAATAACCGTATTCTGACGAAGAACATCAGCCAAGTACTGTATTCCTCTCGCACTCATTGAATATTCGAACATAATTGGTGTATTGATTTTCTGTATGAAAAAGAATGTAGATCATTGTAAGAGAAAAGAGAAGTTACTCTATTGTTTTGAATGTTTCGAATGCCATAAGGTGTAGGTTGTCGTTGTATTTGTTGGATCTCATCGTCCCAGAGATCTGATGTGATGCATGCATTCAGGCAAAAGTGTGAAGATAACTATGAGAGATGAGGAGAGAGAGAGAGCATGTATGTTAGTATGTTATTCTGAAAAACAATTTGTTTAATATTATGTTTTTCTTACTCCAAAGCGTTCGTTGGAGAGATGCAATGTAGTCAGTGTCTGCGTGAAAATAGTTAGGAGAGGTACATTAGAGAAAAAGAAAGTACTTTGTTATATCGAAGAGCATCAGCCAGGTATTGTATTCCTGTGTCTTGGATTCGATTATTTGAGAAATCTAACGTAGTGAGTGTCTGTGTGAAAAATAGTACAGAAGAAAGCAAAGAAGATAGTTAGGTACCACATTGTGCCGAAGAACATCGGCTAGATATTGTGCTCCTTGGTCTGTTATTTCAGTATATGTGATTTTCAGTGTATTAAGCATCTATATGAAAGAGTATAGATAAGTATACGTATATATATAGAGAAAGAAAGATTACCTCGTTATGTCGAAGAGCATCAGTCAGATGTTGAGCTCCTTGGTCTCCCATTGCATTTAGTGAGAATTCTAGTACAGTAAATTCCTACGTGAAATAGAGTGTAGTTGAAAATATTAGAATAGCCAAAAGTAGAAAAGAAAAATGTGGATTATAGGAACCAGTGATCGATCCGACTCGGATGGGTTCGAGCCACAAAATAGACCCGCGTGAAACACTATCAGAAGCATTAATTGAGTAATTCAAAACAGTTACATGTAACGGGAAAAACAGTAACTATCCGATAATTGTGTTTTTGTCAAATATATGTTGGATGTCAAAAAGACGGATCAAGATATGAAATAGAATAAATATTTTCGTGACAAATGATCTAGGCTACTTCTTTGTTAAATAGATTGTTTTACATACGTTGTCTGTAGTAGTATCATCCATCTCATTGAGCGATCGTTTGGTCAAACGACAAATGTTATCTACATATGATGGTTCAATTCTAAGTCGGCTTTCGACGCTAGGAATGTTGATGGGCATAGTAAAAAGCCAAATTTCATCTGATCGTGGAACATAAGCACAAGTTACAAACCATCGTTTGTCATGGATCCAGTAAGATGTTCGAAACGGAGCAATAAGTGACGCAAAATTAATAACCTTATCATTTTTGCCATATTTGTAAGAAAAGAAGAATTCAAACTTATCTATATGAGGTACATTGATCTTAATAATTTCTTCCAAACGTGAACCATCAAGTATAGAATCACAGACTTTTCTGTGGGAAATCAATTTCAGATGACGCAGTAAAGGTACCGATAGAAGCACGAGTGTAAAATTCTCTGGAGTAATTGAACGTCTTGTGATAGTTAGTGATATTAATGAAGAGTGGAATGTAGGCGCAAAGGATGAAAGTAATGAATTACTTGTATTGTCCATTAAAAAATCTTCTATAATGAATGTTTTCAAATAAGGCAATTGACGAAGAATGACAAGATATTGGGTATATCTGCAACAACCGATAGACAAGCACTCTAATCTATATTGATGTGGCCAAGATATATTTGTCATCATGAATTGAGTATCATTCATGTATAATTTACGAAGATTCCATCGCTGAAAAGTTGATGAAACACGAGTCCATATTTCCTCATCCATAAACTTTTTTGATTCAAGACGAAGTGAATTTAATGAGTTAGTGCTCAACTTCTCTAGAAAACTTATCATTTCCATATCTTCAATTTGATTGAAAGTTATTGATCGAAGTCGAATAAATCGATTACAATCGAACAATGAAGTCAATAAGATGATTCCATCTTTTATCATTTGGTTACGAGATATTGTCAATGAAATCACCATATCAGGTTGAATGAGACGAGAAATCGTCTTCATGACATCCACGGATTGTGAGCCGATGGTGAGGTTAAATCGATTGTAGATATTTACTGCAGCATAAAGTATTTTGCAAGTAGCGCGAATAGCAAAAAGAATCGTTTCAATATCGCAGTTGTCAAAGATGCGATGAAGTATTTCTGGAGGTAGACAAAGAAGAGATCTGTTCTCCATTGTAGAATCAGTTACAATTACTGACTTAAGTTACGTTATATTCTCTAAAAATAAAAGAAATTCATTCCATAAAATTTTGTTTGACTCATTGCTTTCGAATAGCAGTTTTCACTATAAAAGATTATCTAATCAAGCTCAATTGAGTATCGAACAAAATAAGTGACACTTGTTCAAAAATCTGGTCCATCTAAATCATGACAAATGGAAAAGAAAAATAAATCAATCGACTAATTTTTTTAACCTTATCGATTTCAGTTACAATATTATGTAAGAATAGTAGTACAATGAAAACAATTTCTCAAAGAGTTTCTTATCAACGAATGGATTAATTAATAAAGATTTTGAAGATGTTCTTAATGGTTGTGAGACTTGTTTATGAGTGGAATTTTAAGTTAAAATTTCTCAAAGAGAAAATTAGATACGGCATGTCAATTACAAAAAAAATCAAAAACGCAAAGATTTGAGGTATTGAAACTACAAAATTAATATCATGGCCTAATGGACTTAATTAAAACACAGTGAAATCGTTTGACTCCAATAACTAAAAACCTCGAGTAAAGAAAATCGAAGAATAAACAAAAAATAATGTTGATTTTCAATTATCATAGTACATTTATAACTGAAGAAAACTATAAAACAAAGATTACTTTGCATCATTTTTCACTCTACTCTTTCAAAGATGCAATCTGCTGTTCGTACACATTTCGTTAACAAGGTTAAGTTGAAGTACATTCTATGCACGGCATACAAGCAAAAGTAAATAGAAAAGAAGATAAATGAGTACTTTCTAGTATCGTCATTGATACCATAGGAAAACGAAATCGGTAATAATATTTGTAAAGTAATAAATATATACTATTTCTCAACGAAGTATTATTGAAGTATCATTCTCACTAAGAAACTAGAAATAATAAGCTATATTCTAATGCTTTTTTTTCGTTTTCCTTTATGCGCTTACCTTAACTATATTCACTGAATACTTCTAAATATTAGAATCTACCTGCGAGAGAAATAGGACACATAGAAATGAAAGCTGTTTTACATGATGCATTTTATTTTATATTACTTTTTTCGTTCTCTAAAACAATATCTATAGCTATTAAGAAAAAAAACATGAAGATATAGATACAGGACGAAAAGAATGTGAGAAAAAAAAAGAAAACATTACATCATCAACACATAAACACAAAGACAAGAACGGATGAAAATGAAGAATGTTGATATATTTTATCTATCTTATTTCTGATCACATTGCAAGAGAATATAACTGCTAAAGTAAACTGATGAAGGTGTAAGGATCGAATAACGAATGAAAAACTAAATTATTTGTCATCAGTGTTTGTCTAAGAGAATTATTAAATCGAAAATATATTTGACAATTTTGAATGTAAACACATTTATTAACATATTTCAATGTTGTCAATGGATAAATTGAACTCTTTTAGTTCTCTCGTATGAATCCAAAGAATTCACATATACAAAGAGAATGAAGAAATTGTTTCGAATATTGGGAATAAAGATTTTTATCAGTGTATAGTTAGGTAATCTTGATAAAATAAATATGTACATTTACACTTCACTGAAACATTTCTTTAATAACTTTATGTTGAAGATATTTGTTGTGAATATAAGAAGATCTCACTTCTATCTTCTCTTATTTTTGTTGTTTGTAACTAGTCTAATAATATTGAATAATAAAAACACTTACATGATAAAAGATGTCGAAGTGTACGAATTTATTTTTGTATGTTCCAGACCAATTTCACTGCTGTTACAAGTGGGTAATCTTAGATTGTCGATTAAAAGATAATAGGATAAAAATATACTTCTACTACACGTCTCTACGAATCTGTTTATTCATGAAAAATTATCAACTATATATAGGATGGAACATCATCTATCTTTAGAAAAGATTCAATATATGATTAAGATAAAATGATAAGAAAAATCCCATATATAAAATGATATCATTTTAGAAGGAAAAAGATAAAATATATGTTGTGTAAGAAAAGAAAAATCCAAGTATATATATATATATATGAGTCCATAGAAGAACGGAAGAAAAGAAGGAAAATACCAGATGATCATATATATGATAGACTAGCGAACGAATATCTTATTTGTTATTGACGAGAATAGTTGACTTTTTTTCCTATCTTCGAATAATCAGCATGTTATATCATGTACTAAAACTGTGAGATACATACATACATATGTGCTTGTTTTTTTTCTGTATGTCAGACATTTTCTCTTAATATAACTTGGTTTTTTCCTTATTTATTAGTAAGTGAAAATGATGAAGAGGTAATTATATTACATTGTACATTCTCTTAAGGTTTTTAAAAGACTAGTCTCTATCCAAATCTTAAGGTATACTCTGAAGTATGAGATAATAATGCATCGAATCTATAGTAAAAAAAAATTGGTTTCTTATGAACATTCTTGAAGTATCTGAAAAATCAACTTCTGGAAAATAAGTCCTTTCTTATAATGACCATTTTTAAATAAGACTCAATGGTGATTACACCAAATAATCTCAGAAAGAAATATTCTTACAGATAAAAAAATCTAGAAAATAATACATTTGTTTTATTCTATGCGATAATGATACCGACTGTTTTTTCTTCAACTTTGCATGTATTGAAATATAGTGTGATACATCTAGAATTAAATCATTCTCTTTTTTCATTGTTGTCTTCAACATCTTTATAAAAATATTATTTTTTGCTTTAATTATTCTCACAAAATTTGTTTATTTGCATATGGTCTACTACATTATAGTTTTGATGTTCATCGTATCAATTTAAGTGTTGATCAAAATGTCATTCATCTTATACTTTCAAGAAGTAAAATAAATTTGAAAGATTAACAGAAGAAAAAAATTTTAAAGTTCTAGTTTAACTTTATTAGTGTTGTTATATCATTTTGTGTATCTTGAACGAAATATTCGAACTTTTGAAAGGTATTTTTCCTCACTAATATTAATTATACCCTCAAGATTATTTTTAGACTTTTCTTTATCGATATTAATATTCACTATTTTTTATGATATGACTTATAATTGGACGTATGCAGAAACTTATCTCTAATGATTAATAATTTTTATTTAATATTTACAAAAGAAAATAATCATTAAATCCATAGATTTATAAATTTTTTTCGGTTGCACAGAAAATGAATTGTTCTCTCTACGTTAAAAAAATTTAACCTTAATTTCAGGCCCAAAGGTCTGCTAGGTTCTCATTTCCCTGAGTATGATCAAATGAAGTCAATTTTTAGTAGAGATAAATCTTCGAATTATCTATTAGCACTATAGGCTTTAACCCTTTATTGCGTAATACTCTTAAGTGATAGAAATCAAAAGGTCAAAAATGAGTGAGTGCATTTGTGATGAATCAGCTGTGAAGTTTTAGAAACTATTTTTCAACAGCAAACATACTATCGAACATGTCCTCAAAAGTGCTCAACAGTTATTAATAGAGAAATTCGTACATAATTAAGCTGTTTTTGAACATACTAATGAGTAGAAAATTATTCCACAGCATACAAAACTGTTGATAAAGTGTCTTACTAATGGTAAAAACTCATCTGTTCTTATTTTAGATGGTATATGTGTATAGTCATATATTGAGTGCTAGTAAGGAAAAGATTTTGAATTTATCTAAAGTCTAAAGATATTTTTAATGGTAGATTGTGACTTTCGAAACGTTCGTAAACATATTCTTTTCTTCTAGGGAGAGTAAACAAATACACGACATTTAAAGTAAGTTCTAGCAGATTTTTTTTCAGCTTTTTTAATTGTATCACAGTCAACTTATCTTTGATTTATATCCATAACTACTTGAAATTTTGTGTATTATTTTAAATATCTATCATCCACGATTAATTTCAGATACCATCAATAATGTGATATTGCTCGAATGATGCTCCAACGCAACCATTCAAGAAGAACATATTGGAAACAAAATTCACTTCTCTAGAGCGATATTATTATTATCATTATAGAGGTATAATGATCCGGTGGCATATTGAGTGTTGCAACTGCTAACGGCAAACTCGTTGCATTGATATCGAAGACTGTTTCTATGTGAAAAATGTAATAGCTGTTCGATTTATAGAAAATTTGTCATAACATACTTATAATATTTCAATGGAGACAGTTGATCTAGAATCTGAAGTCTTACGAGTTTTCGGTTCATAAATATTTGTGAAGAGAAAAAATGCTAAAAATAGTTCAGAACACAATCTTTAATCTATATCCTTTTTAACTATACTCCTATGCCTATTCCATCAAAACAGAAGTACTTCTAGTGCTTTCACTTATGTTGTTATACAGACAGCTGCGCACATTTCTGATAAATTTTCGTTTCTGATCTTATATGATCATATAATGTCCGAGTTACTAGATTGTTTGTATTTTCTTTATGAGAGCGCTTATATGAATGTATATAATCAGATAAGTATCGTATTAGCTATTCTTGTACGTTTCATATCATGGGATTTGGGTATCTTGTACAATCTAACGTCTAATTTTTTATCTTTATACATATTAATGTTTGTCAAAGAATGTAAAATTGCTTACTCGTTGTTCTATAAATGAAAATTCATTCATGTAAATGATCTCATATTAATGCAACGTATTATATATCATACATATACGATATTAATAATAATATTTAAATTCTATTTAACTAAAGAATGATCGTAAAAAGCAAACATCTCTTCTTAAATATGAATATTCGTTGAAAAACATTTTTAAGTAATTAGAAAATAATTTTGATCACAATCATTTATTAATTACAATTGGGAAGCATATTCAATAAATTCATAATCATAAAATTCGATTATAAGTTAGATTTTAGATTGTATTAATTTACACACAATTAAAATGTATTTAACTATAGAAAGCAATGTTAAACGAATTCAATATTGTTTCTATTGAAATTACGAACTGCACAAATCTCAACAGATATCGTATGATGAAATCTATGCAAATGACGTTAATAAATGCGTATATATTACCCTAAAAATATCAGATTCTTATGTTAGACTTTCAAATATTAACATAAATAATAATAAACGTCATTTTCGACATAAAAAATAAAGTCAAAATATATTTAAATTATTAAAGCCTTCATTTGAATTCAAATGGATGACATACAGTAAGGTTATCTTCGTTGTAAGTATACATAGTAATATATTTCCAACATAATACTGACATAGGTATTTTTTTAATCTACTTTTTTTTGAATACATTTAGTAGAACATTTGATATAAAGATAAAAATAATATATATTTGAGGGTATGTTAAAATTTTAAATGTTCGATCGAAAAAGAGATTTTTATTATTACTTTATATATATATTTTCTAGAGATACAACTATATTCTTATCCTTAATCTAGATAATCAACAAAAGTATTTGAAAAAGAAATAGATTTCATCGCAGACATGTACCAATTTTTTATTGTTTTATTAATATTTGTAAATATTCATGAGATAAAACAACAAACATTCAATCAAGAAAATCCACATACATATGGAAATCATTTGGCTGTAAATGAATATATGGCTGTTTTTGTTGAAAATGATCTACAAAGATTTACAGTTGTTGCACATCCATTTTCATCTCATCCGAAAACAATGTTCTTATTCTACAGTCGTTTTTCTTTTATAAATGAAAATTTACAAAATCTTGCTTATGTACACAGTATTGTCACAGGTACCAAGCACAACAATAATCGTTCAGCATTTGCATTAATAGGAGAAGATTTTAATCATAATTTATATTTAAGCGTATTATTAATAACTTTTGATGGTTTTCCTGATTTAAGATATTATTTATGGAGACCGTTGAAAAAATCGGCAGAATTAGAAAATTTAGTTCTTGGTATAGATCCTCAGAATACATATGCATATGTCGTACAGTTTACTGAAACGTTTTGTTTGGATATCAATTTAAACATAAGCATGATTTATGAGAATAAATATTTATGGGATCGAGATGAGTATATTTTTTCTCAAGCAATTGTTGTTACTGAAAATCATCATCTTTTCTTACTCGCATATAGCCTGCGAGAATATGAAGGATTAAGTGCCTATTTGTATGGTGCTAGTCTATCGAATATGTCTAAACCAACATCATTATCCATGATTAAACTTTTTACAGAACCATCAGATCAATACTTGTTTCAACAAAAACGCTATACAATGTTATCAATTTCTTTGCATGAAGAATCGAATATGATTGTTGTAGGCATTCCACATTTGGATACCGTTGTTATTTTGTCTATTCAAAACCAATTAAAAACACCAGTTATTATGAAAGAACATGTTTCATATAAAATGGGTACATTATTTGGTAAATCAGTTGCAATGTTAGATGGAAATACATATGCTGTACTTGTCGATTTAGTACCAACTTTACCCTGGTCTTCGTCTCAAGTACAAGTGAGTATTTTGTTTTTTTAGTATAAAATATATTTTATAGAATAATAAATTATTGTACAAAAAATATAACTTCGATAGTTTTTAAAAGTAGGAGGAGCTAAATTGTTTTCGGAAACAGTGTCCATAGAAACTGTAATATTTTTTTCATTGTGAAGTTTTTACGATAACATTTTTGCTGGGAAACTAGTTCTTCAGAAAGACAACTTAGCTTGTCACTACAGCAAGTAAAGTTTACTATCCGAAGAATGACAGAGAGAGTCTAGCCCATTCCAACTGCTTCACATCGAGAGTTATGATTACTAGCTTTGGCTCAAAGTTAGAATATGATTAACTCATATCTTTTTATACTGACTGGAGGCACAACATTGTTCTTTCTTGTATGTGATACATCGGTATTGTTACTTATGTATAAGATCTTTCGAACTGTAAGGCAGAGAAAGTTGTAGTTATTGAATTTTATCTTCGTCTGTCAGCATCTAAGATGAGAGATAGTTAAAAAGAAAAACATTACGGTAACTTAAATATAGTTTTAAAAACATCAAGAAATACGATCTTCTAAACATATACTTTTTAATGTCAAAAATCAACTCCTAGTACAATATAAGAGTTTTTATATAGTTATAATTATATCTAATTATCAATCAATAGTATTATTGTGTTAGATGCCTAGAGTTGTTGTATTGAAATGTATTCGACAGATTTCTGTGATATATAGGTTTACTCTATTCATGACTTGGAACCAAATTCAAAACCAATGTTTGTATTTCCTAACAATCAACAATCAATTCAACAAATGTCTATACTATCAACAACTCATCGTATAGTTGATCTCATATCGTGGGATTCGCATAATATCGGTGTTGTACTGCATCCTTCTTTAGCTCTCCTTTTGCCAGCAAGTCAACCAGGATATTGTAGTAGTACACTTGAGAGATATACTGATTCAGAGATAGGAGTATATCGATCAAAGCCATGCATTTCGGGTACGTATCAAAATAAAACAAGTTTTGGTCCATGTACAATTTGTCCACCACAATCGAAAAATAATGGTAGTTCTGGTGTGATGTGTGAGAAATGCTCTTCAATGAATACATCTTTATGTTTTCTTGGTGCTATTAATGAAATTGATATAACAAATCTAACAAGTTATGATCAAGCAAAACCTTATCCGGAATCACCAGAATCTACTCAATTTGATGATGTACTTCTTCAAAATATATTAAAATTTCCTGATGGAACTATACGTTGTCTTTTTATCTCACCTGTATTCTGGGCATTTCTAACTATTATTTTTTGTTTGATCTTTTGGATTATAATCAAACTTATTTCATGCCGTTCAACATATAAAGATCGACAAATACTTATAAAGAAAACCTTTGCTCATATTGATCTAATTACTGAAGGACAATTTTGGTTAGGTGGATTTGTTACTGTTTCTCTTTTTGTTCTTATTATTTTTGCTTGCAAATTTAGTATTTCATTTACTTCTCTTTATCCAATCGAACAAATTTCATTTGAAGATCGAATGAGTACATCATGTGATGACATATTGTTTAACGCTAAATTTACTAGTTCATTACAATTACTTCCGACACATAAACGTAAAGAAAAACCAATTTTTACTTTACTTAATAGTCAAATTATCACTTTGAATGTTCAATTTATTGGTACAGCGTTTACCTGCAATGATCTAAAGATTCAACAGAATAGAGGTCATGGATTAAGCATTTCATTTAAAAATTTTGATTGTTCTGAGAATAATAGTATACTAAATATTTCTGCTATACTATCACAACATATTGTTACAATGCAATTTAATTTAATTGGTCCACATTTTGTTGGTGGACTTCGTATATGTTTTTCAGCACCATCTATCATTATGGATAATGGAAAATATACCGCCCAACAAATAGATTATTGTCAATTCTTTTTTACTCCAAATGAAACTTTAACATCAGATCCAGCAATAAATGTAAAAATGACTAAAGTAATCAATCGAACAGCTGGTTTAGTATTATTGGATGATGTGGTATATACAGGTCTTTGGTTACCTATTCTTTCAATTAATACTTTAACAGATAATTTACTTGTTTCACAAAAAGGAGATTTTTATCGTTATTTACGTACGCAAGTAACACTCGTCGTTGATATTACAGAATCAGAATTCTATATGAAAAATACTCAAGAACCTATAGCTCGAACATATGAAATTACTTTCAATACAATACTTTTTTCTAGTAAGATATTAACAGTTATATTTATTAAATGATATTGAGTTTTTCTTTTAATTTAATAGATTGTATATTATTTATATCTTTATTTTAGTATTATGTTTGGATTTATTTGGACTTTTATTTATTGTATTTAAATTGACAATTTTTCCTTTAATTCCCCCGATACAAAAACGTTTTTCAAACAAAGTTATACATAAATCATCAATTGTTCAAAATAATTTCACAGCAATAGACGTGGATTGTATTAAACATGATGTTGCAATACAAACTCATACATGTCATCAAAATTATATTATTCAACCAAAGATTTAAAATAAACATATACATTGTATAGTTCATTTATTTATTCATGTATGACTTTGGTTTATTTTATATAAAATAAAACAAGAAATATATTAATGAAGAAAAATCTACAATATTAATCTGTTTACTGTTATTTTTTAAATAAAATATTATAAAATGTGAATGATTCTTCATTCTTGAATTATGATCAATAATAAAACTTTGGATATAGTAAAAGATACAGATGTATTTCATTCTACATTTTTATGAAAACATAATAATACTAAGTACTATCCACATTTATTTCTATAGAAAAGATTATTTATAAATAATCAGTTTCTATTACAGATGCTTATTTTGAAAAAAGAAGATCAGTTCTAAAAAGACTTTGAAATATCTATTTATACATTTCCTATTAAATGTAATGTAAATTTTATTAGCATTGTTTGAAATACCATTTTATGTTTTATTACATATATAAGAACATTCTGTAGATAAAAAATAAGAATATGATGAATTTAGAAATATTACCTAATAAAATCTTTCTTGATCTATTTTAATAGTATCGATCTTCTTTATGCATCTTATAATCTTAATTTTCGTATGAATATTTTTCTTTACAAACAATATCGAACTTACCGTTTTCTATTTACTTAAGGTTAACTAAAAGTTCATAGAACGATGAAATGACTTTGTGGGATAAGATAACTTATTCAGAAAAAATGCTAAATATACCATTTTGTAGAGCTTTTCAAGGCGCGCCAAATGATATATAGTAAATTTTGTTTTCATAGGACTTTGAATGAACTAGAGTAACTTACGGATAGACAACTATACATCTATACTCACTCTCATTTAAGCATGACAAGTTACTAAATATTGTGGTTCTTCGTATTGATCGAAAACATTTATAAAATATTGTTTCTCACATACAATTTGATAGAGTTTTTGACGGATTATTATCTCATTTACGCAATATTTCTGGTCAACCTGTTTATGTGTGCATGAGTAGTTGTGATAAGTTAACTCTAATTGGTTCAATATCTTGTAAAAACAGCATTTACTATATACCATTCGACACGTCTCGAAAAGCTTTACAATACAGTATATTTGGCTTTTCTTTATTTCTGAATAGGTTACCTTATCTGGCAAGATCATTTACCAACACATTTCGAATTCTTTAATTCAATAAAATATTCTTGAATGTTATGTAATGGCAATGATGCCAATAGCGAAGTGTGTAAACTAATATGACTATGACACTATACGGCATCTTTCATCTCGTAGTCATATTCTTAACTAAATTATTAACTTACAAAACTGAACAGGTATGACATTAAGCGTCATTACATCATAACAATATTACATTTTCATTTCAACTTTTTTTTAAAAATATCTACATTAGTGAAGAGAAAAAGAATTCTCTTATTTCTCTCCTACCAATATTAACAGTGTTTGTTTTGTTATTCAGGTAAAAACTAAATATGGCGTTCGCATTGCTCAGTCCAACAAGTAGATATACATAATGTATTCAATTTCAGATGACTTTAAAATCCATATTTTAACATTATCGATTTTATTAATATATATAGTTGAGATAAGTAGTTTGATATAGAATATTATTCGAGTATATATTACTAAGTCAACTTTAAAAATTTTTGGACAATTAGTTCTGATTTTCTGTTAGTCTCAATATTGATCAATAGTTAATGAAAATTTAAACATATTTATGTTTTTCCTATATCGATTTTCTAGTTCAATTTGAAATAATCTCATGATAAAGCAAAAAAAAATGCTGAGACATTATCTTTTTTCTACAATATTAAATAAATTTATTAATAAATATTTTCACTTTTACAATACATATTATTTCATTATTCTTGTTTATGAATGATAGATCGACACCATTTAATGATTAGTTTTTTCATTTCAACACGATATGTTGGTGAAACTGATATATAAATCCAAAATGATAATGCATTATTTATATAGAGTAAAAATGTTCGAGTAATATAATACGTAAATGTTTCAATTACTTGACGTTCTTTACTAGTTTCCATATAGTCAACAACTGATTTGTATATATTCATAACTAGAGTAGGAATAGTAGTAATTACATATATAGTCAGTTCAATTAATAACATTTTAATCATATCTCGATCTCGTTTTCGAAGAACACTTCCTGATGATTCAAAAGCTATAGTTGGTTGAACACGTTTGCGCAATTGTTTCAAGTTTTTAGTCATCAGTACTCCAAATATCAATAAACTTATTAAAGGAAAAAGACCAAGAGCTATTACAAGATAAACCGTATAAATGATACTATTGATACCACTTCGTGAATCACATTTTCCATTTTCAAGTGTACGTAACATAGTGGGAAAAATGGCCACTATAAACCAAAAAAGTAAAACAGATGGAATAACACGTATAGCTACTTTATATTCACTTAATGCACGAATATGTACTTTGTCACTACAAGCTGCATATCGATCAGCACAGATAATTACGAAAAAAACTCGCATCGATTGACTGAATGCATGTCGTAAATAGAATTGTATTTGACAAAAGTAAAAATTATAATTAAGTGGATTTGGATTGTCTAAAGCATAAATAATTGGTATACTAGAAACATTTAAACCACATAAAGCACATATTGACATTGCTAACATATAAAGTGAAGAAGAAGTTCGACGATATATTGATTGACTAAAGACAGCTATATTTAAAATTAATCCAATATTACCAAGTATAACATAAGTTGTTATTCCATAGCGTGTGAAACATTGTTGTATAAAAGGTAATAGAGTATTAGTAGACATATTTATTATTGAAGTTTTAAATGAAGATTTCTTTTATAACTTAGAAAAAGAATTATTTTTTTTTCTTTTATATATTACAAAAATGATTAAAAATTCTTCTGCATAATAAATAGAGCGTACATTAAATGAAAAGAACTTTTCCTAAAAATAGTGAAATGTTCTTCATTTACAGAATTTGTAAATAATAAAAATGATATACAGAAAAAACATCTTATAATTTATTTGCTTCTAAAGCCAAATTCTACATAACTAGGAAAATCAGGAATCACTTATTCGGAAGCGAAGCTATTTTTGATAGTTGAATAGTTCAGATTTAACTATAAAATCGCAGTAATTCAGAGATTAATTTGTTCGATAATCTATTTTTAAAGCTATCAGGAACTTCTGAAACGGTTTTATATTATAAGTTCGACTAGTTATTTCATGTTCACACTGTTTATTTCTAAAAAAATTGTCTCTCATCGAATAATGAACTGCGTTATAAAAATAAAGTTTGCACTTGAAAAAACTCATCAAGTATTTTTTTTCACAGTGAAATACTCTTCATTTTTTAAAAATAAAATTTATGTTAAGTTGCGTGAATGTCATAAAGGTGTTGCAGTATATTATATATGGAAGAATAAGTTATCTTGAAAAAAATCATGCTTTTTTCTCTATTAAAAAACTTTTGTAGTAATTCAAACAGGCATAAAATATTCGAATAATAAATAATGAAGTCGCAAGTGACAGAAAATTATTTATTTAAACTTAGCAATTCAACACTTTTTATTACGCATTTACTTTTTAATAAATAAAACTATTATTTTGTTTTGTTCTCTACAACTTTTGTGTAGCAAATAAATAGAAGATAAACAAAAAACAAATAGATACTTATTGAAAGAAATGGTGCAAAAACTCTCATATGATTTCTTTATCGGCCAGTTTTATAAGCAAGAAGTAATGATGGGCATTATTCAAACCAGTTGAGTTTTTAGTTTAAAACTGGTAAATCATCCGATTGTTATCCTCCATAGTGATTTAGATAGCATTTTATATTTCCCCAGTGAGTCAGTATTTTGTTTGTCCAAGACCACGTGTTCAGTAATATCTTGCAGTTTAAATCGTCTATTATTGAGTTAACAACGAAGTGCTGATGTTTTTTTCTAAAATTTTCTAGAACATTCGAAAAAGTTCCATACTAAGGGTATATATATATATCGAGTGTGAATATCTTTCAAATGATAATAAAGCTAATAGTATGGAATTCAGACGTCAGCTGAAATTAAATCTCGTTGTGTTTTTTAATTTCTTGATGAAGTTTATTCATCAAATTATTTCTATAATATATCTTTGTTATTGCTACATCTGGTGGTATAAGATGTATCAGCTCGAGAAGGAAACCGTTTTCTTCAGTTGAATAACGAGTCAAACGTTCTTGACATGACTGAGCATGTTCATGTCTTTGATCAAGTATTAGCAAATGTAATACTCATCTCGACGAAACATTAGTTATATGTAACTGATCATGTATAGTACTGTATACCGTGTAGGTTGAAACATCTGAGGTAATTCGACGATCTTCAATGATTAGACTTTAAACAGCTTTAATAGTTTGATCGTTCGTTGCAGTAATTAGTCGACCATGTCTAGGATCACCTTCAACAGTTAACTGTCCATCTTTAAAACGACGAGCAGATTTAAAAACTAGTGTACGTGATAGAGCATGATCGCTATAAACTATCACCATACGTTTATAAATATTGGATGAATATTGTCCTTCTAATACAAAAAACTTTGTTATTGAGCAATATTCAATCTGACGAAAATCGTTATATTCACGCATAGGTATTTCATTGATTAATGATTCTGATACCTATTGATGAAGCACTGTTCCAACTACATACAGATTAAAAGCCGAGAATAATAACATTTTTCATTGTGAGTTGGAACTGTAAGCGATTGAACTTATGAGTTAGCTATCGCTTAAGTTGATTAATTATCCTTACAGAGCTGGGCAACTCAATTCAAAAAATGACCAATTCAGCTCAACTCAATTCAATTGATTATCCGAATTGAGTTGAATTGAAAAATTTTTTGAGATGCTCTGACTGAATCGAATTGAATTGGCTATTTTCCTTTGTAAAGACTGAATCTAAATCGAGTTGAGTTGGACAAAAGTTATAAAATGATGGAATCGATTTGAATTGAGTCGAAGAGATCTGTTTTATATGACTGAATTGAATTGAGAAAAATTTCAAAAATCAATGAATCGAATTGAAATCAACTCAAAAACAATTCAAAACTTATTTTTAAGACAAGTTCAGATAATAAACAATTTTTTTATTATTATATGAATTTATCTTGTAATTTATATATATATTTTTTATATCTAGTTGATTAATCATATTTGTGCCATTGCGCACATCTTGATGCATAATAGTACATATACTTGCACTATGCCTGGATAATCTTTTTTTTCTTTTCTTTCTATACGCACTAACTATTTTTCTTTCGTTCTGCAACATCCGATCGATGATCGAGATACATATATTTATCAGCTGGAATTTTCCTTTTTTATTGAATGACTGGATTTTCCATATAATGCTGTTGAGAATTTTCCCGGCAAAACGATCGGATATACTATCAGCTTTTTTACTTGTATTGAAATAAAAACAGCTTATTTTATAAGATTTATAAGAATCTTTTATTTCTGTGGAAGTCCGACGAGAGAAAAAGGGGCGCAAAGTGTGTGAGCAAAAATTTTGCCATCAAAATGAATTGAGCTAATTTCAATTCAATTCAGTAATAGAGTTGACTTGAATTGAATTGAAATCTATATTCAACGAATTGAATTGAGTTAATTCACATTTTTGACTGAGTTGCCCAGCTCTGATCCTTAATCAATATGATCAACAGTATTATTTACGGTTCACTTAAGGAATTTTGACAAATATTTAATTTCGATTTATTATACACGTTTGATGACAAAAATTAATATGAAGAGAAAAAGCTATTTAGAAAAATAAAAAACCAACACTTTTTTTTGACAGTAGATTTGCACGTAAAGGAACATGCTTGTCTCTTCTAGGCCAAATAATAATTGTGAACACGACAAATGTAATGTGTAATTTTGCGTTCTTTCTTTTAATCTGCAAACAACATATATTTTACACAAAGTAGAAAAAGAATAAAGATGAGACTTAATTTTCTTTCCCTTTCGAAAATTTTCATAACGAAATTCAAACATTATACGATGTTTCTTTAAACAAGAAAATTATTACAAAAAACTAATTTTTTTGAACTCATATAATTTTAATTTAAAGAATGATTAAGACACTGCCATGAATATTTTTCAAAGTTTTGTAATTTGAATAACAATAATAGCACGTTCTCTTTAATCGCTGACAGCTGACAGAGAATGATGGTGAGCATAGAAGCATAATGAAAAGTCTGACTCAACGAAAAATAAAATTCAATTATTCTTTTTCTTGTCCAACTATTCAATCTTTAAAAGAAGATGAAAAATATAAGCTCTTCTTTTCTCTATCTTCGTTCTTGATGGCAACATGATGTTTTTTATACATATGGAGACGAGTCTGAGAACTAATATGATATGTAAAGAAGATGTGAATAGGAAAAGAAAAACAGATATCACAATACATTGTCGCATTTGGAATTATTTTGTATATGCTTTGATATTAATAAATATATTTTATGTTTTTATTATAATTTATCAATCGATAGTTCAATAGCATAAGATGATCAGTGTTTAACAGACAAAGCTCGTATACAACATCCAGAGAATTAATGAACAATCTCGAATAAAATTTGATAAAAATCGAACAAAAAAAAAGGAGAACACTATCAGTTCAATGAAAATATGCTTATTTTTCTTCATACATCAACTATATGTTAATATATTATTGACATAGTTTACTTTTTTCTGCAAATAAAATCTAATCTTATTCTCTTGGGTAGAATTATTGCTGTTCTGGAACACGTACAATATGTCATGAGAAATAAACTATATGACATGTTCAATAAAATGATAAATATATCTCAGTTCATATTCTTTGATAGGTATTATAAATAAATGCTTTTATCTATGATTAATAAAAAGATTTCTCTTACAAGTTTCACTCTTGAGAGTAGACAATCGACAAATAGCAGGTCTTTTCTTATGGTTGGTTCTGAAAATAAGAAGATATTCATTCAGAGTAATGATACCATTGGAATTTTTTACTTTCCTCTTTTTTCAACGAGTAGATAGATAGATAGCTAAGAGAGATGCAAACCGATCAGCTGAGTCATCGTTATTACCTCTATGATACAAGAATATATACTTGCTTTTGAAAATTTTCGATAGTCCAGACTCTTTCACATCTTATCGAATAAGATTCATAACTAGTTTAGCGCTAATAATTGTCTTACATGTTCGCATTATTTAGTTAGATAAAAAATGTCTGGAAGAATTTCATTGTCAAGAAAGGCAATTCATCCAATTGGAAAGCAGGTTAAACATGATTTGCCGGTACCAAGAAGAAGCAAGGCAAAAAGTCGGAGAACTTTTTGTGGATTGACAAGAAGTGAAACGTTTAAAATCGTTGGTTCATTTCTTGTTCCATTAGTTATTGGTATTTTTACAATCGTAACAACAATTCAACAATACCATTTTAATCGACAAAATCGTTTAAAAGACTTAGAAATAGCTACACGACAACGTGATCAAGAACGAAAACAAGCCGATATATTACATCAAGAAACAGTCTATGCTGTTTGTATTAAAGAAATGGGTGAATTATCATTGAAATTGAAGACATATAACCTTAGCGAAACTGAAGTTAATCAACAATTGCAAGTTGCTCGAGCTAAAACATTATCAGTATTACGTCAACTAGATAGGAAACGAAAAGGTTATTTAATTCAGTTTTTGTTTGGAGCAGAACTTCTTTCTACTGATCGTCCTGCAATTGATTTAGGTGGTGCCGATCTATCACAAATAATGTTGACAGGTCATATTGGGATGGAATTATCATTTGATTCTATTGCTCTTACTCATGTCATTTTAACACATAGTTCATTTGTTAGTTTACATATCATGAACGCCAGTTTTAGTGGATCTCAATTAGATAATTCTAATTTTAGTAATGCTTATTTATATGGAACAGATTTTACTGGATGTGAATTAAAAAACGCAGATTTACGAGGAGTTCATGCTCAATATGCGATCATGAACAATGTCAATCTTGAAGGTGCTATTTTTGGTACAGTACTACCTGTAGAAATAAAAAATGCGATATTACCAAATGGATCATATGTATTTTATAGTAATGATTCTCTTCGATCGGATCTATTTAATCAATCAGTTAATTTAATTGTCAATGGAGACATTACCTGTCAAACTAATATCAATTCAACGAAAATATTTGGATGGAAAAACCCATCACAATTGATAGGATCCGTAATAGAATATTCTCACCTACCTTTATCTACCAAAAGTATTATACGAGATGATTGCCTTATATGGGGTGGAATATACAATAGTTCAATGGATTATCTTCATCAACGAGTGTTTTTTTATGATTATAGTCGATTAATCGATTCTGATCGTGCTTCATACGAATTTTCATTTGATAGTGGTGGAATTAATGGATATAATGATTCTATTCTATTGACGATGCAATTTCGTGCACACAACAGCCACGTACTAGAACGTCGTTCATTTCGTATGTATATGCTTGTATATTACATATATATTCATTTTATTTTGATTTTATATTATTGCAGCACTTATAACAAATATTGAACGAAAAAATCGAACTCTTTTATGTCATCATGTTCAATATGGATCAGTACCAACAGCTACACGTAGTCTTCTTGTTAATATTCATTTTTTAAAATCGAGTAATAGTCAATACAATAATGGTCTTATCGATAATATCAAATTTTACATGAAACAAATCAAAGAAAGACATCAACACCCAGAAGCTGCATATAATTACACTTGCCTATGTTCAAATTGCTTTTAATGTTTGTTTATTTTATCTGAAAATATTTTCTTCAATAAAAAGAATTATTATCTTTTGTACAGTTTTTCATTCAATTAATCAATCAAATTTCACTAGCAAAACAGTCTTATTCAACTCTTTGAGGATAGATGATCCCGCATGGGATCATGGTGTTTATCTAGTAAATTATAATAAGATTATTTTTTCTGATAATCATTAGTGGATGATCAATATAACACCGTTAGCTTTTACAAAAAATTTTACATATAAGTTGCAAACGAAAGTCTACTAACGTAGGTCGTTTTTCCAATTTCTATTTTATACAGCACATAGGAATTGAAAACTACTAAATCAAGCATATGAAAAAATAGTTTTCTATACCCTTTGACAGATTTTCTTATACATTCAGAAAATCAAAGTCATAACAATTGAACCAGAGATTCCGACATCTCGAAATCTTATGATATCAGTAGCCGCTCCTGTATAAATAATGAAGTCTAAAAGTATTCTAGTGTAAACGTCACATATAATGTACGTTTCTATTCCGAGTCTACTTCTTTTAGAGGAAATATACTGCTTGAAAATAAGTCAACTTTGTGCAACACTAAGTATTCTTATATAGATTATCGTCAAATGGTTAGTATTTGTTGCCATTGAAGTAGAGAAATCGTAGAAGTATAAGAAATCTATCTCTACTCATGATATCTGCAAATATAGATATAGAAATTAAAGGATCAGTAGACCAGTAGTCTTTCATTCGTCCTTTTTCTATATGAACCATTAGCATATAAATTACAAAATATGTATACATTTCGGGTATAGTAGCACCAATTGCGTCTTGGTATCGTTCAGGTAAATTTTCGTGTTCCAATGTATAGAAATAATACTTGTTTGCTTCCTCGACAACTTTTCTCATCAACTTTTGACAAATATGATTTGATGACGGATTTACTTGAGTCAAATATAAATGCTTTTAGCTTAAACTACTTCACTCTTCATATTCGCTTTGTTATCAGAGTCGAAAACTGAATCAGTGGAACTGTCAGTTGCCATAATATTCCAAAAAAGTTTCAAGATATAAAAAAGAGTGATAATATCAGATTAAATTGATCAGTAAAAACAATTGTTGCTATCATGTCTTCTTTCATATGACCTTATCGGACTGCCATATATTATTTATGAGACAAAGGTATATACCTCCTATTTATACCATCTCAACAAAACATTTGCGGTGCCTTGCATAATTATTTGTTATTTATTTGTTTGTATATTCATTGAAAAATAAAAATTAAAAAATAAAAAGAATAACTCACACAATTAACAATTGTAGCGAAATGACAAACAGAGTACAGCTATAAGTATAAGTACAAGTGATTGCATGATACATGGTATGTATCAACCAAAAAATAGACAATGATGATTTTCTTATCTGTCAATCATAACGGTCATTCTTCTACTCTTGTGATAAAAAATCGATTACTATACTGATATACGAACAACGTGGACGATTATTTTTCTCTTTATTTCATTAATGGGAGTAAGAAAGAGAAATACTAAGCCCTGTCTATGCTGTATTCCGTTCTATCCTTCTTAATCTTTTCTCTCCTGTCGTATTCCATCGGTCTCTACTAGGCATATATTATGTTGCCTTACTCTACTATAGATATTTTTCTTGCACGTCTCTCCTTTCTTATTCTTTCAGCCTTGTATGAGGTCAACTCGTTATTCTTTTTTCTATTCGATTGTGTAGACGCGTCTTATACTTATTTTCGTCATAAAAAATTGCAGCATGGCAAATGATATGTAAGTTTGTATTCGTATAAAAAATTTTTTTGAAAAGAGGGATACAAAATGCATATATTAATTATAGTAATGGATTACTTAGTTTTATTCAGTAGTGAAGAAAATTAAGATTATAAATAATTGTTTATCTTTCTAGATTCTAAAGTAGATCTTCATTGATAGTCAAATCATGGACACAACAGACCTTCCATCCACATCATCGAATTTTTTAACGTCTTCATCTTTTCCGCAAACATCATGTTTGTTTAAAAATATTGATGAAAAAGGTTATTATTCCATTTATACCAATCGAGCAATTCCAGCTGGTACTGCTTTTGCCTACTATGTTGGAGAATTAATGCCTCAGTCAGCTCGACACACTCTTCAAATGGGTGAAAATATTCATATTTATTCACCAGATGGTCCTGCTTATGTCAATCATTCATGTCTTCCTAATGCCTATTTTACAGGTGATCCAACTGAAAAACGCTCAATTATTCTTGTTGCTTTACGTGACATAAAAGAAGGTGATGAAATAACGTGCAATTACAACGCTACTGAACTAATTTCAAGTGAACCCTTTGAATGTCACTGTGGTCAAAAAAATTGTATTGGAGCTTATCGTGGATTCCATTATTTGACAGATGATCAACGAGCTCAGTTATTGGCTATTACACGTCTTTCACCATATATCGAGATGGTTCACAAGAATCAACAAAAAGAAGATAAACATTAGATTTTATTTCTGGAATCCAACTAAGTTCTATAATCGATTCGGCTAAACATTTTCTTTCGCTATATTTGCTTCCTTTTTTTCCTGTAATAAAACATAGATCATGAGTATATTCATGGGAATTTGGCAGTCAATACAACAATCTCCTCCAAATTCAATGAAAATTTCAAGATTTGTAGAACTTTTATAGGCTGATCATGTTGATAAAAAGATTTTAGGATTAATTCTTCTTTTCGTAAAGATACATGTCAAATACTATTAGTATTTTTCTACTTTTTTTGCAAAAATCAATGCAACATTTGATAGAATTACGCAATAGCTTAAAAGTTATTGTCCAATGCTATAAAATCATGATTTACTGTGTTGAAACACTTAAATGATATTAGTTTAATAAATTACCTCCCATAGTAATTTAATCAAATAATTGAAAAAAAAACAAATGACAATCTTTTCCAGTGGAACGACGATCATAAGTCATGATAATAGCAACTTAACAACTATCTAACAAAAACCATAAATGCATGCTTATCTACTTTTCTGAGTGCGGTGAATCATGTCGAATAAACCTAGCACAGTTTACAGTTCTAAATACAGAGAAACTGACTTCTGTAAAACACTACTCTCGAACTCTCTCTCTCGCTCAGGAGTTGTTGTATACAGTTCAATTCCTATCAAAAGAACTGTTTACACAGTTCCCAAGATTGGAACTAATATGGAACTGTTCTAGGTCTCATGTTGAATAGAATCTACTATGATAATTTAAGCTAAACATTTTAATAACAGTCATAGTGGTAAGACTTTTCCAATTTAATAAATACACGATCGATTCATTATGTAAATTAAAATTTTCTGAAAATACAAGTCATCTGTCATGAGTAACCGCAATGATGTTGAAGTCTTTAGTTCATAGAATGTAAAGATAATTGAGAATTATAGTCGTAGAAAAGAATACTATTAAGCTTGAAAAAGATTCTTTATTTTTCTTATGAAATAAAGAAGATTAAGACTTAAAATATAAATTTAAGGATATTTATTGCAATATGTTCCAAAAATACCTTTCTAAAGTATTTCTCGTATAATTTTACTAACTTAATTTTTCTTTTTATTAAATTATTAGGTTATGAGTTATGTAGGACATTGAAAAAGTTCTGCAACTGATTTTAATTAAAAACAGCAAGGAGCGCTGTTGTATTACAGTTGTGATTCATGTGTGATTGACACTGATCTTTATCTATAAATGTTATAAGTTCAACTAAATGAAAACGATACATAGAAATCCTAAATATATTTTATTGTCTTTTATACATAGAGAAGAAATAAAAAATCTGAGCATCACTCAATGATAACATTTATTATTCTATAAAACCACATTTTATCTGAAATTCATTACATTTAGTGATATTTTATATTATAATCGATCTTTATCAATAACTAAATCACAGTTTGTTTACGATTATCATAATGATGAGTGAATTCGAGATAAATATTGCAGATTAAATGCAAATAGTATAGTCATTTATATCATCAGAGAATTATCACGGATGATTGGAGTGGAAGAAACATTACACAATGCCCTAGTTGAGCAACAAAACGAATGTGAAAGGATGAAAAATCTGAGAAGCGAAAATTTTATCTTTCTTTACTTTTACTGATTAATGATGATTTTTCCCAAAAGTATTTATATCTTTTGTTCAAATACATTGTTATTGCATTTGCAAAAATACATATTAGAGTTACATACATATGAATATAAGTTTAGAATTTTTTAAATAAAACGTGTAAAAACATACGATATTTTGTTTTCAAATCTGAACGCAAGAGTTTTAACTGCATGAGCATATAGTATAGTTTTCATCTTCTCCATTTCTATGTGCAGATGCAACAAACAAAATATCTACAAGCAATTAAGCTCGCATCCGATATTTTATTTTTATATTTGCATGATATCAGAAACATTTATAATCGAAAAGCATGTGTATCATGCGAAATAGAGCTCGACATATTTTTGTTGTTTCCAGCACATTGTCATCGAGAAAATGAATCCTACACTGTATATTTTCATCTAAAATATAGAGTCTATGGTCAGAAAAAATTTTCTTGTATATATATATATGAATAGTAGATATCTAGTATGAAGATATAAACTGTTGATATAGTTTCTGAGTACGTTTAATACATGCTTGAATAAAATGTATAATGGTCGATTAATGTATATTTTGTGTTTGCTCTCTATTTCGTTGCTCGATGTTTTATTGAAAATGTATGCAATGATTGAAGAATAATACTGGTATATTAAACATCATTATATATTATCATCGTCATAATGATATAAATTATACAGACAGATACAATGCTGATAATCTACCTGCACTCGATTCAACACAAATTGAACAACTTGATCGAACTATACAACAGTTTCGACCAGTTACTGCCGCTGACTTACTATTACTCACACACTTTAACACTCTCGAAAGCATAATACCATCTTTTCGTTTATCGCTTGGTTTTTGGCCTTGTAAGACTGTTATTAAAATGAGAAACAACAATTTAAATGAACAAAAATGATATCAATTTGTTGCACTATATCATCATGCTAAAATCAAGAAGGATATTTTTTAAGTGGAATGTTACGTGGATTTAACAAATACATAAGAAATTGTTTGGTGTACACGAGGAGAGTCAACATCAAAGAGAAAAGTTTCATCTTTACAAGCAAATGTTAATTTCATTGGTTTCATTTGATGAAATTTTATTTGGAAATTGACGAAAATAGAATGGATTCTTATATGTTTCTAATGGAGTTAAATAGTTTAGAAATACTCAATTCAAGCAATGGTGTGTCCATCATAATATAGAATTATGAAAATGACTAGGTTATGATCTCGATTTTAATCGAATTGAACCGGTCTGGAACATAAATAAACAAAAAAGTTAAGAACAAAAATCCAAACTCATAACATGAGCTAGAGAATGCTGTTGATGAACTTAGGTCGAACAGGCAGAGTGATAAACAACCGTTTACGGACATAAACGGAGATCGTTCACAGTCTACTTATACAACCAGCATATGTGAAGCAGAACGGCAGGAAACGGATGCCGTATACAACAGTCGTGAAAAAATATAGAGATTTGAAAAATTATCTATTACCTAATAAAAATAAAACCTTCTTCAAGCATGTTATAAGAAATTAATACTGGTCGCTTATTGCTTTTGGTATGGCCTCAGTACATCAATGTGGTATCACTTACAAAGTTTGTTTTGAGTTTTTTTTGTCACTGTGTCACATAATAGCTAAAATTATCTACAGAATGCTTCATATGTGAATCTCTTAGTTGACAAGAGATACAATTTGTTTCATGAAGTGAACAAGAAATCAGCCCTTTTGGACTGCACGGAAGTGACGATATTTAAGTTTCTTATTACTGTGTTATTTATCGGTCATCATGTTCAGAATAGTGTAGTGTTAAAACTAAATGAGGATTAAGCCTTGAAAAAAGTCGAAACTCGTTGTAATATTTTTCAACAGAATGTTAATCCTCACTTTTTCATCCTGTAACCTCATTCTTCACATTGATATTTGACTATATTTTTTAATAGCTCATTGGATTAGTATATAATATGTCATATATTAGATTGTATCTTATGTATATTCTCATCGTGTGTATGTTCATTGACTAATCTGATGGAGTCATAATGGTTCTAAACATATCTAATGATGATAATGATAGTCTAAGCAATTATTAAAACTTGTATGAATTTGATTTGAACCATATGTCTCATTTTGTAAACTTACACTATCAAAATGATGTAAAAAAAAAAACAAATGATTATGAAAAATAAAAAAATCATTTGACAATAAAGAAATCTCGTCAAGATAGAATGGCATGAAGGGTAAGTGTTAATTTGCAGTTATTTTGAAGAAGGTTAAAATGCTGATTTATGCTCTGGCTTCTGATGGCCACCTTTGCGGGGTGATCCTGAAGAACGTGGTGGTTGGTATGCTGCTGGATAGGGCGGAACTTGAATTGGGATCCCAAATTGCTGTGGTTGGGCTGATATTTTATGGGGTAGTGCTGCCTTAGGAATCTCTGCCAGAGCATTGGCTGCTAATGCGCGTTCGACTGTAAACATTTCTGCACCAAAGGGACCACGCAGAATGATGGGAACACCATGTTTGCTACAAAGTGAAGCAAGAACCACACACGGACAGAAAACTACAGCGCCCAATAAAGCGGCACAACTACAATTAGAACAGTCATATCCCACCCCGGTTTTGATACTACTGATATCGGAAAGAAAGAGCATAGAATCGATGCGGTTACATGAACAGCACCAGCAGCGCTGTTTTTGTCTTTGAATGATTCGTGCATCAGTTAATGTAACCGTATATTTTGGACCATAACCACAACAGCTTTCATCGCATACATAGGTTTGTAAAATTTGTTCTCCGTAACCAAGAGTGAAGACATTCTTGATTTCCCGTGGTTGCTCAGTGGTTATATATGCAGACGATCTGTTTGACCTGTTATAAAAAATGAATAAACATTTATTGATTCATTCTCTCAAAATCATTTTTTTCGTTAGTTGTTTTCTACAGACACTGAAGCAGTAAAATCTAACGGATGATCCAGAGTAAATGGTAGTGAGAATGTTTTCTCAATATCTCTTTCAATTATCATTGTTTCGAGTTAATATTTTTCTAAAATACTGAGTGTGTAATTCTCTACAAAGATCATATACAAATGAATGTTATAGAACTAAAAGTAAATAAAATGATTTAAGTTATACTGCAAACATGTAGTATGGTCAACTTTTGAAACATTACAGTTCAAAATAACTTCTATCTCTTGAGACTAGTGAAACATTTTTGAAAAGATTCAAAGTAAAATTTTAAGATGCAATCATGTGTGCCATATCTGACGTTGCATCAGAAATCACTAGATTTTAAACGAAGCTTTTGAATAAAAATATAAAATATGTGGTAGAAAAGTGTGTTTTCTGAAATTTGAAGAAAAAATTATTTTTATTTTGATGCTGTAGAGCTTTCTTATAAAACTTCTAAAATATACTAAAAAGATAGAGCTTTGAAAAAATCTACAAAAATGGCAATGTAATTTACCAATATAACTGAGCATGGGAACATATACACACAAGAGAACTGTTTTGTGTGCTGTGAAAATTGCCCATGTTATATGTTTGCTGCATGGTTTAAATAATTTTCTTTGCATTTACTCCTATGATATTCATTTGTATATGATTTTGAAGAGAAATAAACGCTCAATCATTTGGGAAAAAAAGATTTCGAAACTATGAAAATTAAAAAAGATATGTAGAAAATACTAGTACCATCATTTATTGTAGTCCACACGTTGTCATCCTATTGCGTGTTTAGAATGTAAAATTTTCTTTCATCTCATTCTCGATACTTCAGAAAAGGCTGTTAGCTCAATCTTTATGAGATTAAATGTGAAACACAGCGAAGCTACTAATCAAGGATGTTTAGGTTCCTCTTTTTCTCCATTCCACTTCTAGAGAACGGAAATTCACTTGAAAAATTGTTTCCATACATGTTTGATCGTTCAAAGATACTTATACATACTTTCCGAATTGTGAGAAGCGAAACCTGGAACTGACATTTTATTAATGATTTTCATAGAGATTTTATATTCAACATGAGGAAAAATCAATGATATTTAGAAAAAAACTTATCGCGAACTTTAAATCTGACAGTGAACCTATAAATTCCTCC
The DNA here is from genome assembly GCA_022393335.1 of Macrotrachela quadricornifera. Lineage (NCBI taxonomy): Eukaryota > Metazoa > Rotifera > Eurotatoria > Philodinida > Philodinidae > Macrotrachela > Macrotrachela quadricornifera. The sequence goes on from JAJEKB010020013.1 coordinate 54,125, forward strand.
ACGACAGTCATGAATATTACTAGAACTTCTCATGATCAGGGTCGTAACTTCACAGTTACAGCTGAATCACTTCGCAGATAAGTCTTAAAATCGGCATGAGAGATATAACACTGCCTTAGAGTTGTAACCGGTAGAGTTTTTTTTTACCGATACTGGGGCCGATAGAGACGGATCGGATCGGGCAATATACCGATGTCAGTCATTACCAGCTCTAGTCGAACTTCTTGTAGCATGTACACGGAAAATAGGAACATTTTAAGAGGAAATATCATACGCTAGGAACATATCTTGAAGCAAGATTTGAAACCATTTGGTAAGATCAAGTTCTTGGTCTTCTCGTTCTATCGCGTCATATTTTTACTCATGCGATCGGGTTCTTATTTAGGCATTGCTCTTATTTTTTGTTTCAGTTCTACGTTCAAAATAATTCGATTCTTAATGAAAATTCATAGTTGCATTTTCTTGATTTGAATTCATGAGATACTTGTAATTGATGCAAATACTCAGGCGTTTGCGTTGCGATACGAAGTGATGGACGCAAGTCAAGAATGAAAAAAATTCACGTAGCAAGCATTTCGCATCCAATACCTGTTCTCGAAACCCGACTATTATCATTAAATCATGTATTAAACCCACTTTTCACGTAAACCTCGCGTTGTTCTTCCCTTTGTCTGTGTAAATTTATCGTTTAAAGAATCGATGAAGTATAAGGAAATCTATGATACATTCCAATACGGAGCAATCACTCAGTTTTATAGTAATAGCAGAACTCAATAAGACAACCAAGTCGTAAAACATGATGAGTTTGTGTACGATAAGTTCTGACTAAACGCAATAATCTGATGAATTTTCCCCCCAAAGTAGTTTTAAATGAGTAAAAATTTTTTTCATCTTCGGAAAAAACTGCAGTTTTATGCTAATTTTTCAAAAGAAGCATGCAAAAATTGAAGAATAATTTCTGCCGGGCTAGTAACCGATACTGGCTACAGCCCTGGTTCCCAATTCCTCTTATGTACAAGTTAGATCACAGATTGGTATAGGGAGATTTTGCCGCTGCTAGCATAAGATATCTATCACAATCTGTGATAGTATCGATGCTTTTTGTGCGATACTTATCACGCTCCGTGATTGAATGACAGAGTGTATCAAAATGTTGGTTACGGTTGGTGAATTGGTCTGAGGACCAGTTCATTTTCCTCGTTGTAATACTTTTCTATTCCATTTCATATTCTGTTTTAAGAAAAAATCAGTACAGTACATTTGAAATGTTCATATGCTCTCAGTTGTTCGCGCTCTTGTAGTTGTTTCAGGAAGCTAATCTTGAGCAAGTCTTTAGAGACTTTCTATGGTACTTGCTAATAGTATTTCGATTAAACTATGAAAGAAGGTGTTTTCAAAGAAAAAGAGATAGAATATTCTTAGTTTTTGTATGAGATTCTCAAAACGATAGATGATGGTGCTATACGGTTGGTATTGGGTCGTGCTCATGACGTTTTCCAACTATTTGTGTTGTTATTCACGACGGTATACAACTGGTTTACGGGCTCCATAATTATTGGCCTTAGTTTACTAAGGAACGGATATTTTTTAGAATGTAGAGGTGAATTTTTTTTATTTTTTTCTTCTGTAACACCATCTATTTTGATAATCAGATGCATTATTAACATGAAACAAGTTCTGATACTGACAGAGACATAGCAAATGGTCTGATATATTGTACAGTAGAGAACGATCTCGGGGAAAAGGTTAAAAATGTTCAATCTCAAACTACTGAATCTAGATTTTGTAGTTCTCTCGAGAACTAATTGGCCGGTGATATTCAACTTCTCGTACTCATAAATTATAATGGGATCCTTTGGGTTTGGGCTTACTTATGCAAAAAGGATATGCGAACAAATAATTCAATAAGGGTGAGAATTTTTTCTTTCCAGAAAAATAAACTGAAGCGTTTATTATGTGTCTATTTAAGATCGTCTTTGACTGTAAGAGTGCTAAAAAAATTACAAAATTATGCATCTTTAATGTCTAAATTCATGGGGCGAGGTGGTGTGAGGACCGGTGGCGAGATCGAATCATTACTAGCCAAGCAACAAAGGTGGACAGCGGCGTAACTATTTTTTTGTTGCCCTTTGTATTTCTACTATGCATGTTTACTATGATAAAATGATCAGCGTTTGCAAGAAGCATCTGATACTACATCTTTTTTTAGGTAATACTCACATTTCGTAGTAGGCCATATAATTTCACGAGTAGGCTAGTAAGTTTTCGAGTCCATGAAGCATCTACATTATATATACTTATCAACACCTTCAAAGAACAAGAGACAAAACAGGTCTGTTATATCTTATCAGAAAACGAGTTGTTGATTTTAGTTTGCAAGCATGCTTTCAGCGAAATTATAGCTGCGCTGACAGGATTTTTTTTTTCTATGTCAATATATATGTTGATAAGTGATACTGATATTTGTTCAAACAATTTCGACAGCCACATTCATATAATCAGCAAAAAGATGATGTAGGAAATTTATAATATTGTGTCTGAATTAAAACGAGCGTATCTTTACAATAAACAAAGCAACACACTGAAAAGAAATGTTTAGATGCGGAGTTTAACAAAGATTTCGTAGCATACAAGAAATCCATGTTAATTCCGTATCTTAACATTTTTTCGATAAGAGTTCGTCTAGCTAGTTTTCCAAAGTATTTGCCACATCATTCATTTTCGGAATATTTCTATACAGACAAATGACATAATTTCGTCTTTTTTCGGAAGATATGGAGAATGCATCTCATTGCGCGATGTTGAACATCCCGAAATCGATTCCACTGATTCCGTACATAGATTCAACCACGCCACACCCCAATTCCAGAATCATTTACAACAGATCCTATCAATTCCGGAACTGCCTAGTCTTGGTATTAGTCTTATCGGCTGAAGCTTTTAACCGAATCTAATCTCCTATTATAATTTTGACTCGATTACGATGAAATGGTATAGAAAGATTGAGCGAAAAACGCTTGTCTTTGCATAAAAATATGAAAATTGTTTTTTGCTTATATGAGAAAATAATACCTTGACGATACTAATTTTGGATTGTCCTTGGTAAAATGCAAACAATTGTATCAATGATTTACGGTATTTTTCGGAAATCATTCGAACGGGAATTGAGTGGAATCTACGCTCATTTGGAGATGGGTGCTTATCCTAGTATGACAGTTCGATTTCTTTGAATGGAGTTCATGAAATTAGAGGATGGTGGTGTTGTGAAATTGGATTTCCATTTTAAAATGAATTTTTAGTTATGTAAAGGGTATCTCGTTTGGATTTTTGGAATGAAATTTTCGGAGGCAGATGGTTGTAGAATTCAACTTGTCATTTATTGTTTTGTAGTCGTCGTGAGTATTGTAATTGGGTAAGAGAATTGTAATGAGTTCTGACCACTTTGTTTCTGCTGCTGATAATGTTAAGAATATCGTTGCACATTCTAGTTGTCTGTTCATTAGCATAACTTTCTTTTTTCAAATTCCCTAAATGCTGGTGAAGGTCAATCGCATCTCAATTTCAAATTTGAGAGTCAAAAGATTTGATTTCTGTTTTAAGAGACTTTTATAGGTCAATAAATAGAGGATTATGTATTAACTTATATTGTATAGAAATTTGTTCCATATGACACAACTGGGTAGTAATTTCTAATTGAATTCTGTGTATTATATATATAAATGAGAAATGCATCATTCTTTGATGAGAATGCTCCTAGAAATGTTAGATATCTTCAGATCAGTAAAGCAGATTATGTGAGAATCATTCGTATCTTATTCAAAAAAAGATTATATGCGCATTAGATGAAATACTTGTTAGAATCAAAATCAGAAGCTCAAGATAGAAATCTTAATCTCAAGACGACAGGAGTGTCTTTGTCCTATGATATATTTCTATATCGTTTAACATGCTGAAACGAGGTTTTAAGTGTATCAGAATGCAGCAGAGGTCCAAGCAGGCTGACTTTTTGCTGGCCTGGCCTGCCCATGTCAGGCATGTGCTCTTACAAGCCTGCCTGTGCCTGTTGTACTTTTTATTGACCTGGCCTGGCCTGCCTGTCATTTTCTCCGTCCTGCCTGGCCTGCCTGTCA
>JAJEKB010020013.1:58264-236365 GCA_022393335.1 Macrotrachela quadricornifera
TCCTGCCTGGCCTGCCTGTCATTTTCTCCGTCCTGCCTGGCCTGCCTATCGAGGCCTGTCTAAATTTGCATATTAGTACTAACATATTGATACAGTAGAAAAAAATATCGCTCTTGATAAAAAATGAAACAAAGTAATTAAGTAAAGTGAGAGTGACTAGATTAAATCTTTATTCAAGAATGTTTTCCATGTGAAAAAAATGTTTATGATAATACAGTTAAAGAAAAAAAATTTGGTTTACGTTCGAGAATATTTTGAATAGATCTGACAAGTAGAATATCGTTCACAGTACTTGGCTCAAGAGATGAACGACGTTCTGTTATTGTTAAACCTGCAGCAGAAAAAGACCTTTCTACAGCTGCTGATGTAACAGGAATGGAGAAAAGACGACGAGCAATCAATGACAAGCATGGAAACTTGCTTTGATGTTCTTTCCAAAATGGTAATGGATCTAATTGTTTATATGCATCGTCAATGTTCACTCGTAAATATTTATTTAATTCATCATTTTTCGATGTTGTTGGTGAAATTAAATCAATATCATCATTATTATCGGCATCATCGGGATCAGCAAATTGATCTTCTATTGATTTGTGTTTCTTTTTTGCTGGTTCCACACCAGACACTTGATCTTGATTATTTACACCAAGTATATCTTCAATTTGTTCACGTATATAAGAATGTGCAATACCTTTTGAGTAAGTAGAAGCAAATGTTAATCTTCGATACAACGGATGAAGGACAGCAGCAGCCAAATGTTTTTCATCAAACGTAAACATTGACTTGAGGAGTTGAAATAATCGTTTTCGAAAAAATACTGTACCTAATCGAAGAAATAATAATGATCAGTATATGGCTAGAACGATACTTATTACTCACCTTCATGTCGATCATCAATTCTAATTGATTCTCCATCTTTATCAATATCTGTTCCATTTAAATGATGTTCTAATTTGATCATAGCAATATATGCCATATGTAATGACGGACGATTGCCAGTTTGTACTAACAAAGAAACATCTTTGAAAACCGATAAAAGACAAATCAAATCCTTCAGTCCAGCAATGTTTATCTTGTTAAGTTTAATTGATTGTTTAGTATTAGTTAATTTCGAGAATATTGATCGAAGATGTTCAATAGATGAATCAATCGATTCCAATAAACTCGACATAGATAACCACCTAACTACAGTTGATTGTTTAAGTGCAAGTCCACCTGCATCCTGAATTGATTTGTTTAAACCTGTCTATAAAAAATTCAACAACAGTAAATATGATTTGTCTGACTATGTTATTACTTTACCAATTTGACATATTTTACTACTTGTTTACATGTGGTGATAGCATCAAGTAATTCTTTTGCTTTTGGTGTTAATTCTGATAAAGAAGTATTTGCTGCTACAAATTTTGATGGTGAGGGTGCTGAAGTTTCATCATCTGATGATGAAGAATCAGATGAACTGTAGATTATAGTTTTTGCTGTTTTTCTATTGGATAAAGGTGTTGTTGATGTTGATACAGCTCGAGCTTCTTTCTTTTTTTCTTGTTGATAAAAAGCTTTTTTCAAAATATTATTTATTCTATGAGCAAAGCATTTTATCAGTGGTTGACCTGATACACAAAATAATATTTTAAGAAACGAAGAACATCCAGTTAACTAACCTTTAAGAGCCTTCAATATATTCGAGCCCCTATCAGATGTAAATGATATTTTATTGTTGTCCATAAAGGATAACAATCCAAATAAATCAAGTTGACGACGAATAGCCTAAAAATATTTTTCATATTCATAATATTATCTTTGAAATAATATACTTACTCTTAAAACACTATCACCGGTTTTATCGCTTTCGTCGTATTCACAACAACACAAGTCGATCGAAAATAATTCATGGTTTTTGTTGATAAAAACAGCAATTAAACCAAGATAATTCACCTTTCTATGTTTGTCGTTCCAAAGGTCAGGACATAAACATAAACATCCACTAGCAGCTTGTTCAATCAAGATTAATCGTAAGAATGATCTATATTCATCAGCTAGTCGATGAACATTAGTTGATATTGTTGTTGGTGTTACTATAAGATCAGCAGCATCAATTTTTCCGGAATATTTTTGACCTAAAACATATCTCGTAGATAGAAGTTTAATGAACCTGAATTAAATCAAATTTACCAATATCTACAGCAGTTTGTAGGATATTTTCTAGTCCCACATCTTGAACAATATTAAACGGACGGATCGACGAGCAAATCCATTTGGTTAATTCATCACGCATTCTTGTACGATCTTCTGAAGTTAACATAGCTGATGCAGTTCTCTTCGAATTGAGTAATTTCATCATTGGTCCTTCATGATAAGTGTCGGATGTTGATGAAAGTTTTGGACAATTGTGACGTAATAAATGTTTTGTACTACCAGTTCCATCTGATTGAAATGTATAAGTCGACTTGCATTGAAAACAACTAGCAAATCCAAGTATTCGATTAAATGTTCCATCTTCAGTTAAACGTGCTGGAAATCCAAATGTTGACCAAGCTGCAGAAGTCGCCTTTTTCTGATTATTTTCGATTATAGTAAATTCTTTTCGATTATCTTTTCGTTTCAATAAATTCTCAATTGATGTCGTTGTGAACTGTTGATTCTTTTGTGTACGAGATGGAGAAGCATCAAGTGAGTTGGAAGATGGAAGATTACTATGAATTATTTCCATTTAAACGACAAATAATAAATTCGATGTGAAATAATCAAGATAACAAAAAAGATAATAAATTAATAAAAAAACGATTCAGATAAAGAAAACAACACGTGACTCTGATATTGGTCGTGATTTTGGTCAATCACAACGCAAAAAGATTGTTCAATACATGGTGACATCTGTGTTCAACTGTATTTTTTAAGTCAAGACCATGGCGTTTTTACTAGATCAATCTCTATAAAAAAATCATAATCAGCCAAGCCAGGCGGCCTGGTATTTTTATCTGCCCTGCCTGGCCTGATGAAGCAGCCGGCCTGGCCTGCCTGTGACAGGCCAGGCTTTCAAAATGTGGCCTGTGCCTGCCACAGCCAGGCAGGCCCAGGCAGGCAGGCAGGCTTAGTGGCCTGCTTGGGGTCCTGGAATGCAGGATACCTGCAGTAGTATATACCCACAAATTTGAAGCTTAAAAACGTTACTGTTGAAAATGGCAAAATATACAATACATGAGTGTTAACATGACTATCCTCTTTTCTTTACCATATAGAGCCTATATTATAATATCAATGGCTCAATAATGGAATGAATGGTTTAAGAGGCTGAAATTTTTGGCAGTTTCATATCGCACTTAGGTCTACATGCAGACAAAGTTTCAATGAAATTTGTAAGATCGATTGAGCATGTTCTGCTGTTTAGGTTGTCTCTACCATGCAACGACTCCTAGGATAAGAGTAGTTAATAGTTTGTACCTGGTTGTATTCTTGACGTTTACGACGATATATTGTATTGTGAACGACCGCATACGATCGTTTACAGCCTTCGTAACAGAGAGCGGAAGCAAATACTTTTAAGTACATCATTGTAGAATGTCTGGTATTTGCATATAACTTGTAGATATGTAATTATAGGACTCATTAGACGCATCATAATAAGGGCTACAAAACAATACAATTCGTTTATGGATTCCTCCTTTCTACTGCGAGAAAATAGGAAATACTTGAACATTTTCGCTAATTTTTAAAAGTTGACACATAATTTCTAAGTACTGTCTGTTTACTTGTAGTAGAAATGAGAAATGCATAAACGAATTGTACTGTTTTGTAGTCCTTGCTTCGATGCACTCAATGAGCCCTATGGTTGCATATCTACAATGTCGTATGCAAACACAAGATCTTCTACAATGAAGTACTGAAAAATACTTGTTTTCAGTCTCTGCTCCGTAATCATTGGACTAGGACCCGGTCATTTCCACTTTCTTTGTAACTGATGCAAGGTTACTAGTTAGTTGAGACGTAATAATAACGTCTCTCCTCTACTGCTCTCATATGAACCTTGCTAATTTAACTGAACTACCTTATTACTGTGATTAGTATACGAATTGAAGATAGAAGATCAAGATTCAAATCGCGAGTTCATAGTCTAAATCTGAAAAACTAAAATAGAAAAAAAGACTTGTGCTGTTTTATCATTTGTAGCGTTTTAGTGTGATATTTCTTACCAGTGTTCGACATAAGGTCGCAACAATCAACGTGCTGTTAACCTGATGAACCCTTCCTGTTTATGACATAATATGCGAGTAAAATTGTTATTCGCATATTATGTCATCAGCAAGAAGGGTCTATAATAGACCCGAATTGATCTCTGCTTCACACTTATCACCAAAAATGCATCACAACTTCACATATGGACAGTAGTGTGAGGGAGGTAAACGCAATCATGCGTGTTATAGAAATAATGTTTTATTTGAATTACTTTTTAAAATCGAAAAAAGCTATATACAACTACATATCGCCTTACGTAAACCATATACTGGGTAAGTCAAAACGATTGCAACATTCGATATTTTACAAATATCTTCGCAGAAATAAATCGTATAATATTGATTCTTTTTTTAAAAGATGCACCGTGAAAATCTCTACAAAATCGTTATAAAAAATTTCTATTAATTTATTTTGATAGTGTATTCAATATTCAAACTGAACAGATGCAATTAAAATATATAATGCATAAACGACTTTTGAAATTACAAAATTTCATTTTTAACAGCAGCGAAATTATGTAATGGCAAAATCATACGCTTAACAATATTCATTATGTATCTTGTTAGGAGCATGATACTACCATTACATAATTTTGCTGCTGTTAAAAATGAAATTTTGAACAAGTAAATGAAGAGAAAATATCTCATTGTGCTCAGCGTGATAAACATATTTATAAAACTATTTTGTTTTGTGATAGGTATTTATCCGCAGTTTTCAATAGGTAAAATGAATGCATCTTTCTTCAGATATTGAATTTTCAAAAAAATGATCATTTCTCGCACCCAAATACAATTTATTTCAGAATACGGTCGTTTTTTTGAAAGTTCAATATATGATTCATTCATTTTCTATTGCTGCTGTCAGGAAATCATAGGTTGAAAAATCAATAAATCATCGATAATCCCATCCTAAAGTAATAAGGAGATGAACCAACTTAGGATATTTCATCACTCACTAAGGCCCACATGACAAAAGTAATTCGAGCCCAAATGCTTTTTATCACTTCGAGAGATTCCCGCTTTTGTATGAACGATATTTCTGTGAGACGGCACTATTGAATTATAAAACATTTGTGAGGGCTTAAGAAAGAGATAGTCAAAAGTGACGTTTATTTCGGTAACCAAAGGATATGATACAGATTCGAAGTTATATGCGAATATAGCTCTTTTAACGCTCTATCCAACCACATAAAATATAAAAACTCTGAAGAATTCCTTGGAAAAAAAAGAGTAAGCAAAACTTTTGAAGAAATAACTTAAATTGATTTTTTTTAGCTCGTATTTTTCTAAATATTATATAGCATTAGTACCGTGTAATACCTTGTAAAGAATGTGTGTGTGAAGCAACGCACTGATGGAATATGTAAATAATATTAAGTTCGATAAAATCACTCGATGTTCCATGATTAGATAATGTTCTGAGTTATTCATTCTTATCATTGACCATTGTAATACTCAAAAGTCAATGAAAATAGAAGTCATTACATAAAATTTCCTGGAATGCAGATATTTCGATAAAAATATCCGTTCGGGTTACCTATATTTTCACCCTACTTTGTTCATTTGTGTCATATGTGTGTAGAGATAAAAATTTTAACATAACAGTATATGTGTAACAGAACGATCACTTTAAGGAGCGTCCGGGAAAAATAAAGAACATGAGCTTTCCAAAGTATCCTCCTTCGTTTAAATACTTGTCTAAAATTTTCTCAATCCTTTTTTCTTTTTCCATTTATCAATATTGGAAACAGCAAGGATCAACTACTGGAATCTCTCTTACAATCGACAATGTGCAAAACTAGACTGTTTCTTTGGTCAAATGTAACTTTTGCTCCAAATTGAGCTTGTGATGAGATTGTATAGCAGGGAAAACAATTGGCAACACTTCCTTATTCCATGTCTTCTCTTTTCTCTTTTCTTTTCGTCCTTCTGTTTTCCTGGTCAATCAGAGAGCCAATGATGTTACTTATGTCACACTTTGTGAAGTAGAGAATGTATGATTCGCACATGTGTCATCCTCAAGGGGGAAACAGCTGATTAGGAATCCGCTAATCAACTTAATCACTCCTAATCACTATTAATCATTCCTATTCAAACAGTGACCAAATCTAATCACTTTTAGTTAAGTATAGTGTATAATATTATAGAAGAGATTCACAATCAAACAGAAGTTTCTTCTGTATAAATATGTATACCAGTGTATTGTTAGTACCAGGACACTTTTTACAAAACTATTTATTTAATAAAAATTCGAGCTTTCTAATGTAAAAGACAAAGATTAGTATATGATGCATTTCGAACGAAACAGGAAAATATTTGATTTCTTTCTATGTTGAAGTTTGTCCACGTATATTCGCATCCTAAAAAGAAAGTAGCAAGAGTGTAGTTTACAAATAAAGATTAAAATACTATATAAGCAATAAAATATGTCACACACACAAAAAAAAACTTATCTATATCAAGACATAATTTAGTGTTACAATATAAAGCTATAATGTAAGAATACAACAAGGGGGAAATATCAGATTTTTTTGATTAAAATCAGTTTTAAATGAAAAAAATCAATTTAATCAAATTATTAATCAGTTTAATCTAAAAATAAATCAAAGAATTCGAATTAATCAGAGATAAATCAAAATAATCAGTTTTCTAAATGTCTTTTGTTCAAGATATCAATTATTGTATTCCATTATTCAAACATATGAAGCCTGCTTTTTGACTGTACAACTTTGCAGATAGTTTTGATATACTAAAAATCATGTTATAGATGCATACAGCATTTGCAAAGATATCAACATATCGTTAATGTTTATTCTCCTTAATTTTATTTGTTAGAGAACTAAAACCTGATGCGATAAAAGTTGAACCAACGAAACTATGAATGTTGAATGAATATAATTGCTTATATCAAAAAAAGAGAGAAGAATGCTCTATTTTTTCTATGCTACTTGATCGCACTTCAACCAATATCATAATAATAAACTTTAGATAAGATCTGTTTCATTAGTCTATGTGCTGGTTGTATTATATCTAATAGGTGCGCAGATTAGACTGCCATACGTTGTATTTTAATTTTAATTGCTTAATACTTTATATTTAAAAAAAACGAAATATACCAGAAGATACAGCATGAATAGCTCTATAGTTTACATAAGGTCGCTGCTTTTAGAGCTGTATTTTGTTTTTAAATTGGCCAAAATTCTACCCAACTAGTTTTCGAAAACCTTTGTATTTCACGTTGTTTCCTTAACTAACAGCACGTATACACTTGTGATTCATTATGTAGGTTGTATGTGGTCGCAGAGAATTTTGCCCAATTTGAAAACAAAAAGTGCAAGTATAAAAACAGTGGTCTTATGTAAATTATAGAGCTTTCCACGCTGCATCTTCTGGTATATTTTGTTTTTTTAAATACAAAGTATTAAGTAATTAAAAGTAAAATGCAAAGTATTAAGTAATTAAAAGTAAAATGCAAAGTATGACCGTCTAATCTACACACCTATTAGATATAATACAGCTAGTACATAGTCTACTGAAACAGATCTTATCGAAAGATTATTATCATGATATTAGTTGAAGTACGACCAAGTAGCATAGCAAAAATAGAGCGTTGTTTTCTTTGTCAAACAATATAGAAAGAAAGTTTCTTAAACCTTGTTATAAGGGATTATGGACTTTACTATGTAGGGGTGTGATAGCTCTAGCTGGTAAGCTGTGGGCAGCGTGGATAAAGAGCTGTTAAATATGCTGAGATCTTTCAACACAACAGTTATGGCACGTGACACCAAAAAAATGTGGAGCAACAAAAATGAAATATCTTCATTCGCGATCGTGATCGATGCGAATATGGTGCCAACTCACACCTGCTTGAGCATATAGTCATGATACAATGGAGTGGTGTAATCAGGCATTTGGCAGTAGTAGACTTAGTATAGTTGGACTCTACTGGGCAGTGAAAAGCGTCTCATATCTACATTCAGTTCGATAGAAAAGCTCAGGATGAACTTCAGTCAACATGACTTCAGTTGATGGAAATGCCTAGCCCCGTAAATCATATCTTCAGTACTTCACTACAAGTGCTTATGGGTATGACAGTAGAGTCCGGCGGGATCGGGTTTTTTCATCCCGATCCCGACCGCATCTGATTTAACAGAAACCCGTCCCGATCCCGGTCCCGACAAAATATTTTTTCGGGATTTTCAATGGCGTTACCATTTTCTGTGAATACAAATCATTCAGACTAAAAATCTGATTCAAGTATCTTCTCGGGATTCGTAGTCCCGATCCCGTTTTTAACAGGGATACCCGTCCCGATCCCGCCCCGATCCCGTAAAATCGGGAGAATTCCGGGATTTGGATCCCGTCGGGAACGGGATCGGGATCGGGTTCGGGAAAAATTTAGGGATCGGGACAGTCCCGCCGGACTCTATATGACAGTTCGTGAATTGGTCATCTGATTTTAATGACTCGTGAGCTAGTGATCAGTCAAACATTGCATTTAGATTATATTTTCATCATGTGTTGTTAATGGGAGCTTCGCTATTTTCTTTTCAGGAAATTCTCTTTCGAGTGCTGTACATAACTATACACTTTACTTCCAATGAAGTGTTACAGAGAACGTTTCGGTGAGAGCTCATGAGTTGTCTACAAATCATGAATTGTCTTGCACTAGCTCACCATTCCACAAACTGTCACATCCCTAGTAGAGCTGGATTAATCGTCCATCTTTTATCATGTAATACTACGTATTGGACAGTAAGACAACATATGTATACTATTCGAACTCTCGATTCTAACCGATTAATGATAACCAACTAATGTTATAGTCATAAAAACATGCTTGAATTCCGCGCATGAATAGCTTTATATGAATCATTATGTGTTACAACATCAACTTCTTTCAGATGAGCTTGAATTGGTGTACCAGATTCAGCTCATCTGAACTGATGCAAACTGTCACATCTTTAGTCCTCAGTAAAATTTCGTTTTGCTTAACTGAACTTTCGAAGTATTTAAGAATTCAGTATGATCTGATAAAACAGCTACACTTTTACGAGATGTATATTTCAACAAATATCATGCCTAGCATTGTGATCCACAGGATCCTAGACTTAGAAGCACACAAAACTATTTAACTAACGTCCAGCTTATCTGGATCGTGTTAGAAACAAAAATAATGAGCAATATACTGAAGCAATCATTAATAAATATCACTATTTGTTAACTTGATTTTAATCAAGAACATCAGATTTTAATCAAAAAATCAAAAAAAAAAACAGTTTAATTATTCAATCAAAAAAATCTGATTTTTGATATTTCCCCTTGGGAATATATGTACTTGTTGATAGTTTGTGTTACTTCTTAAAACCCATAAATTGAAAAACAATACAAAAGAGTTCAGACAAAAGCTTCGGATACTTTAAGATATGTTAGGTAGTATGATACTGTCTATAGCACATACGTTATTATCGTTTCTTTTAACTGTTGTTCATTTTTGCATTCTAGTCATGGAGGACATATATGATCTTATACATTTTCTTTTGCGTTCTGTGTTCTCGTAACATATGTTATTCGTTCTGTGTTCTCTTATCATATGTGATTAACGTTTCTTGTCATATTCACTCTTTCTTTATATTCATCGTTATATATTCACTTATTGTATTCACTTTCTCTTTGTGTTTTCATAAATGTATTCACTCTATTACTGTGTTCATCTCGACGTATTCATTACTGTATTCACTCTCTCTCACTTTGTGATTCTCGGCGTTATCTCTCTCATTTCACCTATATAAGGCGTCGCTCATTTCGAAGTAAACATGCTTTTCATCGAGAATCATCCATCTTCACAAAGATTGATTCTTTCTCTCTGCAAAGCCTCACAAGATATATAATGATATTTAATGCCAACATAGTCTATTAAATGACTTAAAACAGTTTCGTTTTCCGTATACAACGCAAGTAAAGAAGTATAGGGGCATGAAATAATATATGACTTTTATTCATTTTCCTGATCAACTCTAATCACTATTAATCACTCGTGATCACTATTAATCACTCCTAATCACTATTAGTCACGTCTAATCACTCGTAATCACTATTAGTCACGCCTAATCACTCCTATTCACTATTAGTCACGCCTAATCACTCCTAATCACATCTAATCAAATAATCAGTTGTTTCCCCGTGATCATCCTCTCTTAACGTTCACATGAATAATTGAATAGATGATGTAGAGATGAGAAAGGTGCGTGTATATTCAGAATCATAAAGTGATCACATAAGAGCAGTTGAAAACCAGACAAATTCTACTTAAGGAAGGCTAGTAACTGTTTAGCTTAATAGGTTAATCATCTAGGAGGAGTGTTTATTAATAGAGAGATTTTATTGCAGTTATTATGTACATATTGTCAAACAGCTAAGTCTGCTGAAAGAAAAGCTTGAGCTCAATCTTTTTAACTAAAATTGAGCTGAAAAATCCACTATGCACCTTCTCAATGTGCAAACGGATAAGCATCGTGTCAACAAGTGTAGGTACGGCCATCCTATATCTGGATTTGAGCATTTTCAATATACAAGAAGAAGCTAATCTACTTGGTAGTGCCATTGCACTTCTGTTTCAGCTCGTTTTGTATCACATCCCATAATGTTTCTTCAGGTGTCTTCCAAAAATTTCGCCATTGTCTTTATTTTTTTGTTTGAATTGATGAGCGAGTGATATGATAAGTAGTTCAAAAGCTGTGCACACCGTCTTTTTGTAAGGGATATTTCCGTTAATTGGGTTCTTATCTAGTTACTCGATGTGCATCATGAGCGAAGTCTGTTTGTTTTTAGACTACAACGAACATTTTATGTGTTCTAGATTGAAATGACATCTCTGATTTCCAACCAACAGTGTGCTGATGGTGCTAATGTACCTAGCGAAGAAAAGATATCGTCGCATGAAATGGTAAAAGAAGAGCGAACACTAAGTATTTATGATATACTGACTGGAAAGAAAAAGAATATTATCTTAATTATTATTAGCAGTCTTGCCGCTTTAGCTTCTCTCGATGATTTCATTTATCTGCCTGCACTACCAGCAGTGATTAAAGAATTTCACACAACCGAGACTTTGGGTTTTCTAACGATGAGTTTGTACGTATTTGCACTTGGTCCTTCTAGTCTCATTTGGGGAGTGCTGAGTGACTATTATGGACGGAAGATAATTGCATCATTTGCACTTAGCGGTTTCATATTGACTGTAACTGCATGCTACTTTTCCCCAAACATATATGTGTTCTTAGTATGTCGTGCCCTGCAAGGTTGTTTCATCTCAGTAGCACTCACCACTGGACAGGCCACCATTGCAGATATCTATCAAGCGAATGTACGTGGAACAGCTACTGGTATATTCTACGCATTCTACTTTTCTGCTGGTGTCATCGGACCTACTATCGGTGGATTACTGTCTCAATATGTCTACTGGCGAGCATTATTTATCTTATTGGGAATTTTTTCGCTTCTCCTACTTATAAGCTACATTGTGGTTGTTCCTGAAACACTACAGTATAAAGTTGCGGCGATGTATCAAAACCAAGATACTACAAGACAATTAATCGAATTCGATAAAATTTCGAAACCAGTATTAAAGAATCCATGCTTACCTTTACTATATTTAAAAGATACTCGAATTCTTCCGTATTTTTTCGTTCTCGTCATAAGTTATGCGGTAATCAACGTTGGTTTAACTGTTTTTTCCCCCGAACTGTCTAAAGCACCATACTTCTACGGTCAAAATATTATTGGTATACTCTATATTCCAATTTGTATGGTAATGTTAGTAGGGAGTTTCATGGGCGGTAAACTATCTGACTATGTAGCGATAAAAACATCTAAAATCACTGAAGGGCGGATTATTCCAGCACTTGTATTTTCATCACTAATACCAATTGGTTTAATTATCTATGGATGGACATTTCAATATCGAACACATGTTTCAATTCCTATAATCGGAGAAATTATATACAGTTTTGGTCAGACAGGAACTCGACCTGGAATCAGTACTTATTATACAATTACGTATCAGGATGATTCTGCAAGTATCACATCAGCAAGTAATTTTGTGCAAATGCTCTTAACATCGATTTTACTCACATGTACGCCGAAAATTGTTGAAATAATTCACGATGGACCTTATTTTACAGTTTTGGCTGTGTTAAGTTTCGCGACAACAATTATAGCAGCTGTTTCAATGTACAGAAAAGTTAGAGCTTCTAAGAACTCTGAAAATAGTTCGTTACTTCCATAAACTGAAGAGTTACAAATCATGTTCGATTGGATGACAACTTTGTTCAATTCCAAAGCCAAACAAAAGCGACATTTTTTGTTCATAATAGTGGTAGAACTTGCCTCGAAAGTGATTACTTTTCTAAAATTAGGTGTTGTCATGTAAAGAAATTTTGTTAAAAGATATCGGCTAGTGTTTATTTGAGCAATAATAATATCAGAATGTGTATAATTAAAATTAAATTTAGCAATAATCTTCAAATAATAAAGAATTCTTTTTGAGCAATTTTATATTATAAAGTGTATAATAATGGTTGCTTTGCTCTAGATAGTCTGCCTCATTCTCTTTTTTTTTTACCAATTTCCACATTTTTTACTTCTTGTAGAAGTTTGCAATATATTAACCTGATGATCTTACCGATAACGTGTTTGCAGATGTAGTTTTTAACGAATAGTGGACAGGTGCAAATTGCTTTTCTGTATTCTTCAGTATTGTTAGGTAAACATATGCATCGTATTGTGAAGTAGACTGACTTGTATATGTCAAATAAATTATATCTGCAAGCTTCATACCGTCTTATCTCTTTCTCTGTTATCGTAGTTCCTACATTAGCAGGCAAATAATACGTTGTTACATCACCCTTTGAAATAGAGATAACTTCTTTGTTCAGCTTTACTCAATTGTATTCATCTGTCCAATATGATAATGTGATTAAAGACTGATGTTCGAACTTTTTCCAATTAATTTGAGTAAGATTTCCTTCTTTGGGCCATTTATTGACCAGTGACATTATTACAACTGTAAACCTCGATAATACTAAACGTTCTTTTATTGTATTTTCGTCTTTTGTGACACGATTTATTGCTTCCAGGGCATCATTTGTGCTTGGAACATACATTTCAGAATCTTCATACCAACCGTTTTTTGATCCTAACTATTCATATGAACAATAGGCAAGGAATCTTGCTTCATTCTTCCATTTTTTAAGAATAATTTGGTAGCAATATCAAATATCTTTTTACTTTTTGACAGTCGTAATGTATCAACATTATTCATAATTTCAGTATGTAAATTTTTATCTTCTACTGACCATAACTTTTTTTCTACACCATCTCGCATGTAGAACTAGCACATAACCATACTATGATCCTTTCTGAACACGTCTGTAAATGCATTTCTGATAGTATGAGAACTATCGACTATTAATATTAGATCGTGTTTATTTATTTCCCGGTTTAAATCACGCAGACCATCACGAATACATATAAACATAAATTTAAAATCTTTTTCCTTTTTATTACAGCACACCAAAAAATCCATATGGATAAGAAATTGCTTCATCATATCAGTTGTCCCAATAATAAAACAAGGAAATCCCTGCCAAATCAACTTGCAGTAGCATCAGTATGAATCCTATTCGAAGTAGGTGCGTTGAATGACAATCGTTGAGTTGTAACAAAGAATCGAAATTTATTCCAATCGTCGTCGCCATCCGCCTCATTAAACTCATCCTCATATTCGATATGATATCTTAACACCTAACGTTCATCAACGTCATCAGGTATGACTAAGTTTTTTAGACACCAACTTTCCAGTCCACCTAAATTTATATTTAAAGTACCAAGAAACTTTTCTCTTAATGATATCAAATAATTGGATAATTGTTTCTTTAGAGGCACAGGTAAACCTTTTTTCTCCAGTGTTTCCAGTATTTATTTTGACTTGACTTTTAGTTTGAACAACTCATCTATTAGTACTTTTGATTGTACATTGATGCCAATTGATTTTGGTTCTTGATGTAAATGATCATTTCCAATTTCATACATTGTAACATATTCATTTTCACTATGATATAAAAGGTGAACACTAGCTGAACACTGGTTTCCATGTCGTTTCACTTGATTATATCTGTAGTAAATCTGTTTCCCTTCACTAGCTATATTTGTATGAGTTTTAGTCCATATGCCATGAATTTTTATTTTATCAATGACATTATCTTTTCCTTTATATGTGCATATTGAGATCGAATTTCGTCTATTTTTTTTTTGCTTTTTATTTGATCATTCCACTTCTATTCGAAGACTTCACTTCCATATCATTGTTAATTTCATTATCAGAAATATATTAAGCCATTTGCATAAAGTATGTATATTGCTTCGAAAAACTAAAGAACTGCGCATCCGCATAGATAAATTGTTAGCAGTAAATTCAATCCAATTGAATGATTTCAAATATCTCACTTTATTGTTCAAACTGCCACAATATATATACCAATACGATAGGAAAAAATGCAAGGTGTCAGGGAAAACCAGTGACAAGGAAACTACTTGTTAAGATATGAGATATTCTCTGTTTTTCATCTTTTCCTCGTTCTGTCATCATACATAGATGACTCGAACCTTACGTAGGCTTCTTTTCTCTCTCTCTTCTCTTCTCTATGATCATGGATTCTTCCTATCATTCTTTTTTTTGCCATGTTCTTCACGAGTGCGGGTTTATTCCGCCACTCTTCTGGTCATTATCCTTTTGTCCATGTCATTTTCTCCGGATTTTTCTTGATATTTTATAGTGTGCTATTTTTCCTGTTTCATTGGTATATATGGTGAATGTTTTTCTGAATGACAGGGGAAGTCAGATATCGAGCATTCTAACTCTACCTAGATGAGTAAATGTATATGTCATCTACACGGCTCGATATAGAGAAAGAATAAAAATATACAACAAAGATGTATTGCACTACAATATCAGTGCATCTATATCGCCTTTTTTTGCACAGAATTTATTTTTAACTTAAATAAATTGTTGATCATTCAATATAATTACTGTTGCTTTAGTAATTTAATATTGATTTAATATGTATTTACAAAAACAGAAAGGTTTTACTTGTAATGTATTTTTAGAGTAAATTTGCCTAAGTTTCAATAGTTCCAGAACTATGGTAAAGTTTCCAAAATACAGGTTTGTGGCCAGACCTCATTGCTCTATCTTGTGTATGATTTAGATATAGAGGTATAGGCATTTAGAATTTGTAATAAATTAAAAATCTCTATCAACTCATCTGTGATATATTTTCTTCAATTTCATTTATTATCATCAACAAATTTGAAGAACTCATATTTATCAAAAAACATTAAGATAAATGTTACAATAATAGTATTTTATTTTGATTCTTCAAGTCAAGAATTTGTTGTTGCTATAGAATTTTAAGGTAAAAAATTGACAACTTTGTGTAATGCTTTAATCATATATATTGATTTGAAACCGTAATTTTTTATCAAACACATGATGTAACAACAATAACGCTCTAAAAAGAATATGCAAAATGGCTGACACAGTATCATCATTCTCTCTTTTAGACGCATTGATCTTAGTTTATTATAGTTCCGCATTCGAGAAGAAAAAAAATTCTGCACGTCCTACGTGTGAATGTCATCCATGCAATTAAAAAATCTTGCTGAATTATTATATAGAAATTCTTTTATTGAATATGTGTTCGTTAAAAAAATCTTTAGTTGAGAAATATAAATAAAATTATTTTGTTCATATCAACTCATGTCAAAACCGAATAGCAAAAATGCCACTGCAGCCCATGTCATTGGCACACATGACGCTCGACCAACGATCGACATAGATGAGTTACGAACAGTACCATCGCCTTCTACTTTCCCAATTATTGAATATGAACCATCGCGTACCGTACCATCGTTATCCACCCTACCACATATACTGTATGAAGAGTTACGAATAGTTCCATCACTTTCGATCCGACCTAATAGTCCATACGATCCATCCCGTATGGTTCCGTCACTTTCAATTCTAGCAAGTGTAACATAGGATGAACTTCGGATAGTTCCATCGTTATCAATACTGCCAACCATCTTGTAAAAAGTTCTAAAATACTCAAAATGAAATATATTCTACTTTTTCTTTGTGTTAGTGAGAATAATATTCAAAATTGACAACTGCAACAGAATTTTACGGCGCATATATTTATTTACAGAAAAGAAAGAAAAAAATTCTTATTTGAGTTCGGCATTTTCTGAATAAAGAATTCTGATCTCGATTAAGTGATGTTTTGCCAGAAGCAACCATAATTATGAAGTTTTACTATGGTAATGACTTACTAAATGTGAATATTTGAGTTTTTTTCGCATTGCCACCATCGACATCTATGTTCTTTTTAATGTATCATTACGCTGAAGCATTACAGATGTAAAAAAAAATAGATAAGACAGTCTAGAAAACTATGAATGAAAGATGTCGTTTCATAGATAAAATGTACATGAATTTCTGTGTGTCAAAATCAGTAATAAGATGTTAGCCACTATGTGCCATGACGACTCAGTATAATCTAAAAAATGAAGACACGTAAAACGTATTAACAAGACAGTTCATCTGTTGATCTCATTTTTAATTGATCAAAATACATCTAATCTAGATATTTCATACTCAACAGATGACCAATTTTAGATACTGATGCGTCTTATTGTTTTTTTTGCAGATACTTCAGCTGATTTACAATTTACTAATTCTAGAAATATGCTGAGATATTTACAAAAGATTTCACATATTTTTTATGTTTAATCTTACACAGTGTTGAAAAATAAGCTAAAAAATCGTCTTAAATTTTTTCTTTCAAATATTGAGTTAAATTCGAAAATGGGTGAGATTAATGAAAATAAAAAAATATGTTTATCTGAAATATTTTTCTTAATATCTGCTGTGTATATTTCAATATATTTATTCTTAGAAATAGTAGAGCATAGATTAGCTGATATGACTGAAGAAACGAATTTTAGACAAGCTCACAAATTCCAATTTTTAAAAAAACCTGAAAGAAAATACTTTTTTTTGAACCTGATAATAAGAATTGGATGAGAACTAAGATCTATCTTACTTTATTTACAAAAAATTCTTTGTTCAACTTATCCTAATTACATTCGCATTATACTTTATTTACTTTAAGATTTTCTTGAAAATTAATGCTTTAAAGTAAAATTCAATCAGATTACTATTGATAATCTCGCATATACATACAAGAACCTATTTCTGAACATATTGAAATATATTATTCAAAAAAAAGAGTTACTAAATGATACAGAAAAAACAACGACATATAATGAAAACTACACTATCTAATAGTTAAATAATGAAAAATTTTTATCTAAAGAATTGTTTTTCTCCAACAAAATCTCTATATAAAATATTCATTGTTACATAAGCAGCTTCGTTCATATATGTAGAAAAATAAACAAAATTTTTAACAAAGAACGCTCATATAAAATATATACATTTGATTTAAACATCTATGAATACTAACAGTGAGCATTACAAGTGCTTCATTTTAGAATATTTCGAAAAAAATGAATTGTTTAATAAGTAGTACATGCACAAAAATAAGCTAGAAGAATTCAAATCCAAATCAGTTCAATCAATATCTGTCAAAAGATTTAAATTACTTATATTAAATTTTACACACTTTATAGAACTATAAAATAAGGAAACTTACTTGATTGATGTAAATATTTACAATTAATAATCATCGGCATGTACAATGATATATACATACAAAACAGGCGAAAGACAAAGATGAATATATGTTGTAGGAGCAATGAGCATATCTTATTGAGAACTTCAAAACTAGCAAAAAAATAATTCAATAATACAAACATATGTGGAGTTAAGGATGATAATAAGAATGAACGAGAAAATCTGAATGAGAAAGCGGAGATATCCAGCAAAGACTAGTTTTGCAGCAAAATTATAATGCTATGGAATTATTCAGTCCGATTTTTTCCTTAACTTCATCACACTTAGCAAGACTCCTCGTCTTCGTTCAACCTCAGTCCTTGGCATTGCTGTCATACATGATAAGGAGAGATATGTAAGATAAAACTAACGAGTTATCAAGCCCAGAAGTAAATCATACTATTTCTTGACAAAACTGATCACCATAGGAGTATTTAAGAATTTTTTAAGATTTACATCGGAAAATTTTAAAGTATTTTGCTTCGTGTCATTATGAAAATCGAAACCGAAACCGGTATAATTCGTATGCATTAGGCATTATTTTAGTTTGAACTTTGCCATTTATACGCATGTATTATTTTTGTTATTCACTTTGTGTTTATCGTTTTTTTTTAATTTTATATTCGTATCACTTATACGTCAATTACTCGAATTCGAATATTTACGAACTGAAATCACTCAGAAATTTTTTTTCAATGTTGTTACTCTTGTTTCAAGAATAATTTAGCGAACTCTATTCAATAGTATATCCGGATGTTTCATAGCTTAGAACATCTTTCTAGAAATCTCACAGTATTAAATTTTTATTATACCGATCTTGGAGTGGGTAAATTAATAGTTGTTCACCTTGTCTAATATATGAAAAAAATTATTTAACAGCGCATGCTTCATAATATGCAGGAAGAAATCAAGTTTTCACGGTATATATGGAAAAAAAATTCCCTTAGTGTGTTATAAATCATTAACCAATATATTGAAATCTTTGTTGATAATAGGAAATTTGGATTAATACGAACAGTTGTTACTTTAAGAGACCGGATTTGAGTTATGAAAATTCTAATTATACTATTGAACAAACTCAAGGAATTATGAGAGCATAGACTAAAATTATAATTACTTCCGTTGCTTACAAAGCTGAAGGATATCAGAATTAAAAGTAACATTCAAATAAAGGAAGTTATATTGGTCTTAAAATAAATGACTTTCACGATTTTTAAAGTCATTGAAATCAAAAAAAAGTCCAAAATCAGTCGTTTTCCACTTGTATAATTTTGATAGTGTTCGATCTACTATACAGTATAAATAAATCTAGAAAATTGAGAATTATACAGTCTTGCTTTTGTTGACATTACATCCATTTGAGAAAGAAGCAAAATAAAAAGAAAATATTATTTTTACTCCATCACACGTAACGTAATTTCGTTAATGTCTTTTTTTTCTTCCTTTTATTTTTATAATGTACAAGAAAATAAATGAAACGAACTATTCTCGCTTAACACGTGCTTTTGTCTCAATCGTTTGTATAAAGAAATATTTATTCTCTTTAATGAATAAAAGAAAGGTGAAAAATGCAATCAACACAAATATAGTTGAGTAAGACATTTATATTTCTATACAAGAAGAATAATATGCAAGTTTTGATTGAGAATTTTTTATAGACATAAAGAGATGGAAAAAAAGAAGTTTGCCGTTATCGGTGGAGGTTGGTCTGGTTTATATGCATTGAAATACTTATTAGAAGAAAAACTTGATGTTCGACTGTATGAACGTGAATCAAATCTTGGTGGAGTATGGCTTTATAAAGAAGGAGACGGTGGTGTTTATCAATCGACACAGGTCACTTCATCGAAAACATATCTTCATGCTTCCGATTTTCCCCTACCCGATGAAACACCTCATTTTCCAAAACATAATCAAATACTTGAGTATTTAAATTCCTATGCTAATCATTTTAATTTATGGTCGCATATGTATTTCGAATATGATACCATTAAAATTGAAAAAGGACGAAATGATCAATGGAAAGTAACATTTCGATGTGGTAAAAATGAAATAAATGAAAATTTTGATGGATTAGTAATAACCACTGGACAACATCAAACTGCTAATGATCTTCGTCATGTTGAACCATTCGATCAATTCACAGGAACTACATCACATAGTATTTCATATAAAAAACCTGATGATACAAACCATCGTGATAAAACAATTCTTATCGTTGGTGGAGGTGAAACAGCTAGTGATTTGGCTGTTGAACTTTCAACATGTGCTCGGCAAATTTATATGAGTATTCGAGATGGTCAATGGTTTCAAGAAAGTCTCTTTGGAGATCAACCAGCTGACATTCTTTTTCCTAGGTCATTTAGCTTCTTTGGTTTATACAATAACATATTGATTAAAATTGGATGGACAGTCTTTATTCGACCGTTTTGGGGTGAAGGTGGAACAGGAATTAATGAATGGAAACCTCGTTGTCAACTTTTTCATGGTTTCATTAATAAAAGTCGAGCAGTCGTTAATAAAGTAGCATCCGGTAGGGTTATACCAAAGAGAAAGATTAATAACATTAGGGAACAGTTAGTAACTTTTGACAATGAGGAAAAGCCAGTACATATTGATCATATTCTATTTTGTACGGGTTATCAATGGTTTCATTCATTTTTCGATGACAATATTAAAAACGAGGTTAGTTATTTTACTATTTAGACTTAAAGAAAACCATCTATATTTAATTCATTTATTTATTTAGACCAAAATTGAACGCCTTTATCAATTAATCTTTCCTGTCAATCTACCTAATCTTGCTTTTGTTGGAAGTGCTCGACCTGTATTTGGTTCAATTCCATCACTTGCCGAATTACAAGCACGTCGTGTTGCTCAAGTCTTTTCTGGCAAAGATTGTCTTCCTTCATCAACAAATATGTCTATATGGCTAGAAAAATACTGGAAACAACATGCTAAATTGTATCCATTTGAAGAACGTCTTGGACAACTTGTCAATCAATTTGAATATAGTGATTTCTTAGGGAATCAACTTAAAGCCAAACCTTGTTTATGGAAATTATTTTTCTCTCAACCTCAAAAATGGTATACTATTTATTTTAAAAGTCCTTGGACTCCTTTTCTTTTTCGTTTAAATGCAATTGAAACCGAAGATGAAAAATTAGCTTATTCAAGACATTTGAAATGTATTCCTCGACAAGATCAAGTATTTTCTCGTTTTGCATTCCACATTCAAATTTTCTACTTTATTCTCATTATTTCTTTCGTAACATTTTTTGCCTTTTTAATTTATATTTTCTAAATGATTTCTATTGATGAAATAAATCTATTGAAATTATATTTTATTTCGAGGAGTGCCGCTATAGAGATGGGAGGATGTTGGAAGTATTGCACTACGTCTACCAATAATTAAAATTTTTGTTATTGTTGCGAATTAATAAGTTGAAAAGCAAGCATGTAGTAGATATTTTGCGTAACTTTTGCCCAAAAAATACAGGATTAAACTATTTTTCTCGAATAAGTTATAAAATAAAATCCCAAACTTGTCGATTTCTTGAACATCTTGTAGGTTTGATGAGATATTTTAACAATAATCTATTCCAGTGAAGATTAACATTTTCTCAAATTTTAGTTGTCCTATCAAAAAATTAAAAAGTTTATTTTTGAGGAACTATTTCATACAAAAGTTTGTTTTACATTCCGTCGCTCTAAAGTTAAAATGAATAATTGAATATTTTCCATTTGAGAAAATCTCCTTAGGATTAACTTTTCAAAACGATAGTTTCGAATGCAGGAATTTCACATAAATTTTTTTTTATTTAAAATATTTAAAAATTAAAAGCTGGAATATAAAAATTTAAAACAATTGATTTTGTACAATCGCCCATAGTTTTTGCTCTACAGAAAGAGTCTTAAGTTGATCAAATGGAATTGGACTTAATCTAGATAAATCATGATAAAATTCTTTTGAATAATATTTTTTTAATTGAGAAGCTGCTTCTAAAATAAGTATTATTGCAAACATCATCATCGATATTCGTACATAATAAGCTAATGTACATTGATCTTTTGAATCTGATTTTGTACGTTGATCATCAGGAAAGATTTTAAAAGCAGGTGAAGAATAACAATATTGAATAAGACGACTTGTTGGTTCATCTAATGTTTTTCCATCAAGAAAAGTTTGAGTAAATATTGTTCGATGATTATTTTTCATATCTTCATGAAAATCCTAAAAGTTTTTTTAAATAGAATTTTAATAATAATAAAAAAATTAATATAGCTTACTTGTAAATCATCAAGTAATTGAAAAGCAAAACCAAGATATTCTAAATATGCCATTTTAGCTTTTGTTAATTGCCCTTCTATTAAAAATGCTGCTGCAACTAATGATGCTCCACCTTTTTCTGCACTAATTTGTTCAATAAGTTCCATTGTTGGTTGATATTCATCTTCAATTTTTGCATGTTGTAATGTTGATTTCATTTGTGATTCATGAATAGTAGCCAATGACATATAAACTCCTCGATTTTTTTTCTCACGTTTCCAATCATTTTCAATAAATTTAACCATATCAAAAATTTTATCCAATCTATCCATATGTCCTTCTTGATTTAAATGATTAACATTCAATTGTTGCTCAGAAAAATTTATATTAGAATTGTATGTAGATTGACCATAAAGTAATCTATCATGAAATATTTTTTTAAATTCTATCTTTGTTTCTTTTGATACTTGATTTGAATCAATAAAATCATCAGTATATGGATAAAGCATATTATAACCAAATATTGAATCTGTTAAGATTAATGGTAAATGATGTTGAATTTGAAAAGCAATCATAAACCAAACAGTTCGACCAGCTTTGTATAATTCTTGATAACTTATTTTTGAATCATATTCTTTACCTCTATTAAGAAATTGATTAGTTATATTTCCAAGTGATTGATATACTTGATAAAGAGATGGATCTTTTAATGAAGGTATATTAAATGTTTTATTCCAAAGTTGAAAACCTATTGATAATAATAATAATATTATGTGTAAGAAATATAATTTCGATCTTATTTACCTTTGGAACGAATTCTATTTTTAAGAAATGTTTTTTTTAAAAATATTGAATAAATTGCAAAAAATTTCAAATTTCTTAATCGTTTTTTCTGTTGTTTTAATGTTTGTTTTCGGAATAATTCATTATCAATATTTGTTAGATTAGAAGGTAATGAATACCATAATTTTAATGTATTTTCTGCATTTAATTTCAATCGTTCTTGTCGAAATTCTTCATAAGTTTCATATTCAAATAGAGTATCATTATCAATATCATCGATCTACAATTAAACTGAATATAATATCAGAAAAGTCTTTGTCTCTTCTAAACTATAGATGCTTAAACATATTTAGAAATTTGTAGAAAATTTCAGATTTATAAATCATATGATTTACTGTAGTTGTTCATTTCTTCTATGTTTATCCAGAAAATATTAGAATTACTAGCGGAGATACCCGCTGCAAAGAGAATATGGTTGAAGTTTTGCGTCTTCAATCCGACTTTTTCTGTTGTACGTAACACGTCTTTTATAGGACTGTTTCTCCTGTGGGTGAACCATCTGCAACAGAAATTTTCGCGTCACATCTGAAACCTCTTAGACCAGACTTTTACCGACATGCGTCAGGCATCTTTAACAGGATTGTTCCTGCTATGCGTTAGTAGTTCGCCATTGGACTCTTCTCGACGTATGTGATACCTCTTTCACAGGACTTTTTTCACTGTATCTAGAACCTCTGCTACAGAGCTTTTCCCGCCGTGCATGGGGTATCTTTTACAGAGCTTTTCCCACCGTGCATGGGTACCTTTCGCAGAACTTTTCCCTCCGTGCTTGGGGTGTCTGTTACAGAGCTTTTCTCGCCATGCTTCAGGAATTTTTCAGAGCTTATCCTGCTGTGCGTGGGGTATTTTTCCGAGCTTTTCCCGCCGTGCATGAATATCTTCCGCAGAACTTTTCCCGCCGTGCTTGGAGTATCTTTCACAGAGCTTTTCCCACCGTGCATCAGGCATCTTCAACAGGACTCTTCTCATCGGGCTCAAGCTGACATGCTCACTCGCATCCACTCTAGACACGATCACTTTCAAATTTACATTGAACTGCGTCATTTGATTAGAAAGTGACTAAAATCATGGTCTCGTACGACTTGGATGAAGTTTCACGCACGCCTCCCTTTCTCATCGCCAATCACTCAGTTGACTTTCCTTAGCACTCAAAGAACTGATGCGAATAGTTCCGTGACACTATCTCTCATGATGACTAAATGCATAGCGAACAGACTCATAAGAATCTCGATCTGTATTGATCGCAATGAAATTTCACCCAGCCCCTTCCACGCATCCCGTTTGGTGGTTCCAACCTCACGATGACTTTCCTCAGAAGCTGAGGAAGTAGTGTGGAAACTTTTGTGACGCTAGCTATCTCACGGACTGAATGCATAGCGAACAGACAAACGTTCTTCCTCAAATATATAGATACTTCATCGTTGTGAATCAAGGAAACGCTTGTATACATTTTTTTCTCTTATAACCTATTAGAAGCATTTCAATTACACATTTAAACCAAAGAACCATCGATACAAAATGATTCATCGTAGAATCACAACAAAATTCGCTAAATTTCTGAAAAATTCGTGCAAATTTCATTGCCATATAATTTCGGTGAAATTTCACCCTAACACTATCATACTACTCCTATTAAGGGGGGCCCCCTCAGAAAAATGACTTTTTTGAAAATAAATCAATATTAAATTTTTAGTATAGGAAGATGCGCCGGAATTTCCTCTTTCAGAATACGTATGGATTTTTGAAAAATGACTCAGTTTTAAAACACTCATCGTAAAAAATTTCCACCCTACTACCCAGTTTTATTAGGAATTTCTTCGGTTTTTCAGTTTTGAAAATTGCTTATTATTCCATATAACAACATTGCATATAACATTTTTTTTGTATTAAATATGATAGATGGTGTTAGCTTATTCACTTCTTACACGCTTTAAAAAAGTCCATTGGCATATATTGAAAATATACCATGTAAACATGTTTTTTTGTAATTCGACTGTAAAAATCCATTTCTAAAACTTTTTTTGCGTTTTTCTCAGAACACAGTTTCCAATCAGAAAAGTGTTAATAACTTTGATTCGTTTCAGCCAAAAATCAATATTTTTTTTTGTTCTGAAGGCCTGAATAAGAGGAAACTTTTTATCTACCAGTTTTTGAAATTCGAATCCTGGGCCGAGAAAAGTGAAATTTACTGTCGTTAGACCACCATTTTTCATGCTGATCTCAACACGTGTCTACTAAAATATTCATAAAAAATCAATAATACACAATTTAAAAATTCTGGTAGATAAAAAGATGCGTACTGACATGGGCTTCAATTTGAAACCAACCCGAGCTCTATACCTCATCCTGGAGCGGAGTTATTAAGGCTCTCCTGGAGGTCAAAAATGACCTATGAATCAGCTACAAATCCGGTCTGGTACGACCTAGATAGCTGAAATTTTTACCAGAAGCGTATCTCACCAAGATCACTCATCCCTGAAAATTTCAGCTCAAACGGACCTTCCTAAGTGGCAAATCGTTTCTCAGGGAGGGGCCTAAATGGTAATAGCACTCTATGAAACCACCGCTGGACTCAGAAAACCATCTCAGAAAGTTTGGTAGTGTTAGTTAAGACAATATTACCTGTGTGAGATTCCACCCGTACCCCACACCCACACCCCAAACTCACACCCTCGGTGGGTGACCGCGCTAAGACCTTCCTCCGGATGTGGGGATGCACCATGGAAAGTTTGGTGATCGTAGCTTTTACAGGGACGGAATGCATAGCGAACAGACAGACAAACAGACAGACAGACAGACATTCTTCTTTATATATATAGATTAGATACGTTGCATTAAAAAAAATAAAAATACAAGAGGATACAATGTGAAATCTTCACAGTATTTAAATAAAAGTGTATTCTAATTGGATAATTTTCCTTTTAGAAAAAAAAAGAGAAAAATATTTTGTTGTTTCAAAAATATAAAAATTAATTCATATGTTTGATATAGCTCTATTTGAAAACAGTGATTTTTTAGAATTTTGATTTCAATGTACTAGACAAGGAGAGAATAATTTTTAAAAAATATTTTTTAATAATTTAGTGAAAATGAACATAAGGTATAGACTTTATAGAAAATCATTGTGAATTAATATTCTACTTCATGTCATGTATCGAACATCCAATCCAATCTAAAGCTTGAATCTGAGTTACAATGTTCTGCAGGTTATGGGTTATGAACCCGTGTTCGTCTTCAGATAGAATCTAGTTGCAGCACTTTAGAGAGAATATAGATTCACACCTGAATCTGATATAACTGATTCAATAGTGACTGAACAATTTATTGTACTAGCGGAGGTACCCGATGACAAGAGAATATGATTAAAGTTTTGCATCTTCCATCCGATTTTTTCTCTTGTACATAACACGTCTTCTACTGGACTGTTTCCTATTGTGGATGAGCTATCTGCAACAGAAATTTTCGCGTCACACCTGCAACCGCTAGGACAGGACTTTTACCGGCATGCATCAGGCATATTTAACAGGATTTTTTCTGCCGTGCGTGGAGTTTCTTTCAGAGCTTTTCTCGCAGTGCAACAGGCATCTTCAACAGGACTCTTCTTATCGGGCTCAAATTGACATCCTCACTCGCATCCACTCTGGATACAATCACACTCAAATTTGCATTGAACTGCGTCATTTGATTAGAAAGTGAATAAAATCATGATCTCTTACGACTTGGATGAAGTTTCACACACGCCTCCCTTTCTCACCCCAAATCACTCTGCCGACTTTCCTGAGCACTCAAGGAACTAATGCAGATAGTCTCGTGACGTTATCTCTCACAATGACTAAATACATAGCGAACAGGCAAACGTTCTTCTTTAAATATATAGATACGTCATCGTTGTAAGTCAAGAAAAAGAACAAATACGTTGTTTCTGTGAGTCATAGAAAACTGATGGATACACTATAGTTGTGAATCAAGGAAACAGTTCTATACGTTTTTTTCTCTTATAACCTATTAGAAACCTTCGATTTTCACTATTAGACCAAAGAACCATCGATATGAAATGATTAATCTTAGAATCATAACAAATTCGCTAAATTTCTGAAAAAACTATGCACATTTCATTGTCATATGACTTGAGTGAAATTTCACCCAAACACCCCCACCCTACTTCTATTAATGGTAACAACACTGTATAAAGCTACCGTTGAACTCAGCAATGCACCGTGGAAAGTTTGGTAGCGTTAGCTAAGACACTGATATCTGGGTGAGATTTCACCCCCACCCTCATCCTCAAGACAGACATTTTTCTTTATATATATAAATAAACTATTTTCGACCTTATTAATGTTAAGAAAGAAACGGAAGAGCAAGTCGTGCTGATATTTCTGAGAATGATATATTGAAAAGATATGTTTAAATGGAAAAATTACGTAGACATAATAATAAATCATATGACGAAGTAACAGGATAAACAAGGGGAAAAGTGCGTTATTGAAAAGATGAAAGAGTACTATCTTGATGGTAGAAAATATTCACGTAAATATTATAAAAGTAACAATTGAATCATAAATCACTTATTTTTCATGAACTTTCAGGTGATCATTTGTTTTTAATATAGATTATGAGTTGCATTAAAATTCGACTGCAAAAATTTGTAATCATGTAAAATACTATTGCGGATTTATAGTTTTATATTTTTCGACACCATCTCAAAAAGAAGTCATTTTTTCAGGTGAAGTGTTTTTAACTAAAAAGAAACAGCAGTTCAATCTGCTGATATTCTCTTTGTACTCTAGTTTTTTTTTGTTATAATAAGAAATTTGTATATCAAAAATTATATTTTAGTCAAATAAATATTTGCTTGTTGAGAGATTCTAGAGTCGCTTGGTAGAAGGGAAATGAATATGTTCTCTGAGTAGGCAAGTGATTTGTTCTTGACAAGCTGTAATGTAACTATGTGAGAACACTTCAAAAATTATAGAAAAAACGCTAATGTATAATATATACATACTTTTAAAACTTTTATGTCGGAAGAACATTTTGATTGTGGTGAACATTCCATTTATTTATCTAGAAAAAAGGAAATAGGATATTGAGAGATATCAATTTTGCTTAGTTTTCAAAGTATAGAGATCACTTTTGATAAGAAAATAATTTTCTAGGAACAACTGAGTACAGTATTATTTGTATCACGAAATTGGATCGATTTATGTTTTTTAAAAAACAGAGACAAACTGCGTATTTTTTTCAAAATTTTAGATAGAATCAACTGGGCATGTACCAAAACCAAAATTTGAAGTTTTGAAGTTTTGGTTTTGCCGATTGTGGTTTAGGGATAGATGAAAAAGTTTAACTTCCAGAAACAAAGATGTTCTTCATAGATTTCTTATGAATAATTTGAAATATTCTTCATGTCTTTATGGCTTATTTAGGGATACAATCATTAAGCCCTTATACACTTTTGAAACTATCCTTCATAGGTCCTGATGAACTATTTGGGAGTATCATTTACAGATTCCTATAACATATTTAGAGGCACTCCTCATAGGTTCCCATGAAGGATGTAATCATACCAATACCATTTCTGTCAATACCAAATGGTATTGATGGTATTGGTATTGGTATTGGTATTAATAAATTTAGAGAAGTTTTTTCTCCCATTACAAAGGCAAAAGATTATATTGCTAGGGCCATATAAAAGAGGATGCCATTAATTTCAAGAGCGGTCAAGATAGCACTATATTTTATCCCTACAATAGTGAAAAAAAAATCCCTCGATGAAATCTGATTGGTTGAGACGAAAAGGCTCTCAGTCAATCACATTTCAGCGAGAGTTTTCTTGACTATTGTAAGGATAAAACATAGTGCTATCTTAGCCAATCTTGGGGTTAGTAGCGATCCTCTTTTACATGGCCCTAACAGTGTAATCTTGTCTTTGTAACATGAGAGAAAGAATTTTCTCTAAATTTATTGATATCAATACCAATACCACCCAATACCGTATTGGTATTGTAACATTTCTAGTTCTTATGGTCTATTTGGATTACCATTTATAGTTTCTCATATTCTATCTCGGGGTGCCATTCATAGATCTTGATACTCCATTTAGGTATACTCTTCATAAATCCTCATAGGTGATCTGAGGACACCATTGACAAGCCTTCAAACCCTATCCAGAAGGTATTTCCAGATAGATCATAAAAGCTTACAAAAGGTATCCAAATAGATCATCAGGATTCATGAAGAATGTCCCTAAATGGGGCATGAGAATCTATAAAGGATAGTTTCAAAAGTGTATGAGGGCTTATTAATTGCACCCCGAAATAAGCCATAAAGACACGAAGAATATCCTCAAATTATTCATAAGAAATCTATGAAGAATACCTTTGTTTCTCGAAGTTAAACTTTTTCATATATCTCCGAATCACAACCATCAAACCCAAACTATACCAAAACTAAAACCTCACAACCAGTTTTGGTTTTAGGTTTGGTATTGGTGCATGCATAGAATCAACTCGCAGCTTTTTTAAAAACCTAATCATTCCATCTCTGGCTTTATATGCTGTGTTACTTACAAAGCTTTGATCAAAGAATTACTTTCCAGGAGGACAATTATTTCACTGAAATCATTTAAACAGTAGAGGTGTTTTGGATCAATAGTCACGTTTTTTTGTCTCAGAGTACTACTATGTTTTTTTTTCTTCTGTTTCTCTTATTTTCATCCTTCTCTGTCATACTTTATTTGACTATGTACAATGAAAGTAACACATTCAAAACATCAGTCAAAGTTTGATGGACTCCATTAGCAACTCACGTTGATGGATGCTCTTGATATATATTTAATTACGCAGTTAATGCTGTGTGCAGTGAGTTGATGCTCATAGAATTCTCTTTACTATTCTGAAAGGAATAGAAAGAAAAGAAAAAACAACTTTCGTTGCTCCTTAGCTAAATAGAAGTGTGATGAAGCAGATTGAAGAAAAGAAAGAAATTGTTTTCATCTGATATACAACTTTAAAAATAATCATGCCTTCAGTACCGTTGGAAGCTAGATGAATTTATGTGAACATACTTCTTTTCAGAATTTAACCGTTTTTGTAGATACATACACATGTGATCTATCATTTTTTAAGAAAGCGATTCTAAAAGTTTTACAAAGTTAGGCTTTATGGTAAAAATTATTCGAATATCCTTATTGTATATTTATGTGTACAAATAAAAAAGTACATGCTTTTTTGGGCCCTCACTGTATGTGTAATATCTGACTGTTTATTTTATTAACTAAACGTAGAAAAAGGATAAACAACAAAAAAAGAAAAACATAGAGAAATGACAACGTGTTATAATATAAGTGAACAACAATAATAACAATAGAGGTCAGATCCTAACACTCTTACCTCCCAAGAAAAGTTTTTGAACCGTAAGTGAAAAAACTTTTGAGAGAAACAAATAGAACAAAAGATTATTATAACAAATAAGATGTTAATAGATGATCTATCTATCAGATTAATACATTACAACTTTATTCTCCAAGTGAGCACAATATATATATGTCGTATCGAAGTTACACCGACCGACGCAGTTATAACTTCGACAACAAATTTTGTCGAAGTTATCAGAAATAAACTAAATATCGAAAATTACCAAATAATCGATAATATTGATATCAGAATATAGATTTAGAGTAAATTCTTTATTTTATAAACATACATACATTTTTTATTTTTGTTATTTAACCTTCTAACCATGACGGTTCTAAAGGAAAATATATCATTGTTTATGATGAATTATGTACAAATTTTTTTTTCAAGAAAAACCGAAAATTACATATTCTTATTTATATAAGTCTAGAACACTTTAGCGGACTAAAGTTCTGCAGCTGCTAAAGTGGATTTTAGCAAATACTTGATGCTGATTCATACGAAATTCCTCCACACGTAATAGTTGCTGCGAACTGTAGTTTTCGAGCTTGAGCAAGATACGATACATATTATGAAAGATAAATTTCAGTAGTAGAGTAAATTCAATAAACTCCATTTATACCATGTTAATACACAAATTAAAGTTGAAATATGATAAGTATAAAATAGGACAGCCAGGAAAGTCTTGGTTTTGCTGAGCAAATGTCTGAGTTTGGCTAGCGTTCAAGTCGTTTTTATATGAATGATTCTCCTTATGAGTACAAGAGTAAAGTAGTGTATAAATCAGTACGAAGTACTTTCTCAGATCCACTTTATCAGCTGTAGAACTTTCTGTCCGCTAAAGTGCTCTAGAGTTGTTTAAATAAAAATGTCATTTTTGATTTTTTTGAAAAAAATTTCATATATTATTCATCGTGAAAAACGATATATGTGTTTATAAAATAAAGAATTTACTAAATCTATATCCTGATATCAATATCATCGATTATTTGGTAATTTTTGATATTTAGTTGATTTCAGATAACTTCGACAAAACTTATTATTGAAGTTATAACTTCGTCACATTTATATGACGACGTTATAACTTCGTCGGCTGGTGTAACTTCGATACGACATATACAGTTCTGGACAAAATTATAAAAACAAAATTTTTTCTTATGTGTTAGTATGTTTTCATCTTCGCTTTCTCTGCTTGAATTCATCTATCAATCAGTACATATACATTCAAGCATGCTCTATCCAAATATCAAGTTAGAACTTTTCTATACCTATTTATTTTCATTTAAAAAAGATCGAACGAAAAAAATGTTATTTTGACCTGGCCAAAATTATACGAATATCGAGATTTTCGAGTTTTTACTCCCCACATTTTCCGTTGTTTCTTTTTTCAGGATAGACCACTCGATGCAGAAAAATGCGGACTATTCACTGACACATAAGTTTTTGAAAAATTTTGAAGTTTGGGCTCAAAAATCGAGTTGCAATGTATATAAGGTCGAAATTTGGAAAAGTCATAATTTTCGAGCAAAAATGGAACTCAAACTCATTAAAAAGCACACGATGAGAAAGAGCGTGAGAAACTGCATCTAGTGAAGCACTTCTTATAAAGAATTGTTATCTATTAAAAAAATTTTCGAACATGTTATGCGGGTTGGAACGTAAAGCTGAACCTTAAAGGTGAAAACTGACACCAGAGATTTGTTTCAAAATATTTTCTTCTCAGCACGTTTGATAGAGCAAATGATTCTCTACAATCTGTATGAAACAGCTTTTCAAATCTGAATCAGCTACGGGGAACTAGATCTCACAGAAGTTTCAGACAAATTCTTTGAATGGTGAAAAACAGCGCACTAACAATTTTGTGAGATGAACACTCAACAGATAGTCAACCAACTTGTTTCTGTTCCTCAGCACATTTGGCTACATGTGGCAATACGACCTAGCCAGTCAAAGTTGCTTGCCCAAAGATGACCATGAAAATTCCAATCAAATATAAGAAAGTGGCGTTTTTCACCATTCAAAGAATTTGTCTGAAACTTCTGTGAGATCTAGTTCCCCGTAGCTAATTCAGATTTTGAAAAGCTGTTTCATACAGATTGTAGAGAATCATTTGCTCTATCAAACGTGCTGAGAAGAAAATATTTTGAAACAAATCTCTGGTGTCAATTTTCACCTTTAAGGTTCAGCTTTACGTTCCAACCCGCATAACATGTTCGAAAATTTTTTTAATAGATAACAATTCTTTATAAGAAGTGCTTCACTAGATGCAGTTTCTCACGCTCTTTCTCATCGTGTGCTTTTTAATGAGTTTGAGTTCCATTTTTGCTCGAAAATTATGACTTTTCCAAATTTCGACCTTATATACATTGCAACTCGATTTTTGAGCCCAAACTTCAAAATTTTTCAAAAACTTATGTGTCAGTGAATAGTCCGCATTTTTCTGCATCGGGTGGTCTATCCTGAAAAAAGAAACAACGGAAAATGTGGGGAGAAAAAATTCGAAAATCTCGATATTCGTATAACTTTGGCCAGGTCAAAATAACATTTTTTTCGTTCGATCTTTTTTAAATGAAAATAAATAGGTATAGAAAAGTTCTAACTTGATATTTGGATAGAGCATGCTTGAATGTATATGTACTGATTGATAGACGAATTCAAGCAGAGAAAGCGAAGATGAAAACATACTAACACATAAGAAAAAATTTTGTTTTTATAATTTTGTCCAGCACTGTATATATATATATATATGAACAAGCTAGGCAAAAAAACCAACGATAGGTGTAAATAAACGTGATGAGAAGAAGAAAAAAAACTTGAATACTATCATAGAAAGTAGGGCGTGTAGATAATATCTGAATGAAGGAAAAAAATATATATATATCCCATATGTATCATCTATACAAGAGACGAACAGAAAGAAAAGAAGGAAATATCCAATATAAGTGAATCACATTATGACATAAGAAAAAGAAAAGATAAAGCAAGAGAAAAGAAAAGAAAAAAAAACAAAAAATGTTTTTTTTGTAATGTTATTGTCGACGATATTGTTGATACTGGACTTCGTCAAATAAATCATCAGGTATTCGATCAAAATATAATTCCACCAAAAAAGAATTCTTCATTCCAATTGATACTGTTTGTGATGCTTTATCATGGTTCAAATGAATATAACGAACATCACGTTGTTGAAAAATATCTTTAATCTGACGCAAGGCGAAACGGTAATAACATTGACAAAGAATAACATGTTGATCACGATATAAACGTTTCGTCTTGTTATGTTTACGTTTTCAAGTTTTTGCTGTTGCTGAACGACATATACGACGGGATTGAGGCTTTTTAATGACAGGTAATTCTGGATTTGTTACAACGAAGCCTAATACATCACCACCGGGTTGTTCATCAGTAAATAAATTTTGATTCGATGTAACAGGATTTACTTTATTATCACCAGTTGTTCATCTTGATGGATGTTAATATTGCGATTATTATTAACTAATGTAACTGTACGACTATGACTAGAAGGAGAAGAAACAAATATTTCATCATCATCCTCACCTTCATCTTCAGAAATATCTTTCAATAAAACTGATATAAGTAATGATGATGAATAAACTGGAGCATTTGCAATCGATAAAGATATTGATTCTGTTTCATGTTCATCATCAAAAATATTTTCTAATAATGTTGATGAAAATAATGATGAAGAATGAGATAAAGCATTTGAAATAAATAAGAATATTAATTCTGCTTTACGAAATTTAATTAACGACCATTCTTCATAAATTGCTCGATATAATAAAGTAGCGACAAAACAATCGTAAATTACATAATTGAGCCGTTTACATTACTCATGTGATGATAATGGTGAATAATGACGATCTAACATAACACTCCCATCTTTCCTTGTTGATGATTTATCAAGAAAACGATGAACAGTATAAAGGATCGCATTTTGTAATGACTATTTATCACATAAGTTAACATAAGGTGAAATATGTGCGCATATATGTAATGAGTTCGAGGATACAGTCAGATTCAAAGATCGATCCGAGTTACAAATTCCACAAGAAGGTTGTGTCCGATAATACCATCCATGAAATCGATCTTGTAAATTAATTAATGGTTTTGATGCTGGTCACATAAATAAATTTATTTGAATAGCATCTTCTAATTCATCAAACATCGAGTCCCAAGAAAATATTTCATTTCTAAATGAAATAAAAGACAAAATAATAATTTTGTTTGATTCAATAACGAAGAATCAAATGAAGGGAAATGATTAATTTCGAATAATACGACAAATGATGGCAACTGTTGAGGAATTCAATGAACTAGAATAAGAAAGATTTTTATTATGAGAATTTTTTATATGACGTGGTGTAGAATTTTGTAATCACGATTGATGAACATTATTATATGAATGATCAATATCCTGTCGAGAATTAGTTATGCATGTTGTTGGTTGATGATTATAATTCATATTGTGATGATTATCGAATTGATTCAAATCATAATCTGTATTAGTTAATGTTAATGTATCTTCAAATTTCCTTGCATAAGATAGAAATGCTTCAGGGGATTATGGATCATACAATGCAATATGTAATTTTAATGATTGTTTAACACCTGCCATTAAATATTGTAATTTCTTAGAATCATTCACTGACATATCAACTTTTTTACATAATTCAATAATTTTATCATAATATTGCGTAATAGATTGATTAATCGCTTGTTTATATGTTCGTAATTGTTCAAATGTTAATTTTTTCATTTTGGTTGACCCAAAAGCTTGTTTAATTGCTTTAAACAAAACGTGACCAAGTCTTAAACTTTGTTGATGATTGATTCCACTAACGATAGGCATCCTCTTGTAAATGAATTGATATATATTGTAATTTAAGTGCATCAGACTAATTAGCCATTGCGAATCGTGATTCTAATTTTTCTAACCGTTTAATAACATCATCCTTTGTGCACTACGAAAGTATGATGGAGATTTAATAATCTCTCTCGCCATAGTAATAGAAAGAGCTGATGTTAACGATGAATTAATTTCAATGGACGAAGCCTTAGCCATAAGTAATTGCTGTACTTGTGTCACATCGTTAATAGATGATAAAAAATGATCTGTCGAAGGAATAATATTAGTTTTCAATCGATGATAAATATGTTGCTTCAATTTTTTACAAAGATAACGCCAATCATTTTTGATTTCTTGTTCTTCTTGTTCATACCAATTTCGTTCATCATCTTGTAAATAGGAAATAGTTTTCCAAATGCGACGTGACATCGGATATCGTAATTCTTCCTACACTTGATATAAATTTAATAACCATTCATCTATATTCAACATTTCGTCTTCAGTTAATATTTTAATTGATTCTAATTGTTGTTGTTCATATTCTCGAAAATCATCCCATTTTTCTAACGTATGTTGAACAATGTTATTAGATTCTTTTGTATGATCATCATCCGAATCTTCAATCAATTATGCCAATGGTAGGATAGTATTAGATTCCAAAGTTGAAGTTGATTCATTTTTAACTTGTTGTTTCGATCAAGGTTTTGCAGCCATAAGACTTATGATCAGTAATGCAATTAACGGCACTCTGCTTTCACGAAAGAGATTCAAAAAACACCGCTGTCACCACTGTAAGATATTACACTACTTATGAAAGATTCTATAGAAGACGCGTGAGTCTGATATGTGTAATATCTGACTGTTTATTTTATTGACTAAGCGTAGAAAAAAGGAAAACACAGAGAAATGACAACGTGTGATAGTATAAGTGGACAACAATAATAACAATAGAGGTCAGATCCTAACATAAAAGATCTTAGATCCCAAAACCTAGCTAAAACGTACTGCTCTGTATAGTGTAAGCGCGCATTTTTACTCTATGCTCCTACATATGTATCCTACTTATGATAGATGCAGAAACTCATGAAACCGGTTTTTGGACGGAAATTTGGTTTTAGGAATTCCTGTTACATTTTGGAAAAAAAAACAAGGTGATATTCGGAATCAAAAATTTAAAGTGCATCGAATAATATAAAGCTCAACATTTTTGCAAAAAAGAAAGTCTTTATTATCTTAACTACCTACGTTAAAGCATTCATCTGTGCCAAGTCGAAACTTGCCAATTCCAGCTATTTACGGTGCCGAGGATTCTACATTGAGTCATTTGTTTAGTTGAACCGATAGTAGACAATGTTACAGAGTAGATATATAAAGTAGTTTATGGAAGTTTATATTGGAAGATTCTTACGTACAACATGGAAATTTCAGCAGAAACTTTCGAGATAAAAGCCTACACCCTACAGAACCCTCCGATGTTTCATGAAGTTTCATAAAGTCTTTTGAAGTCTAAAATTTTTCCGATACCTTCAGTTTATGACAACTATACAAAAAACAACGATTGGCCGATAAACAGTTAATTTTGTCCGTCAATAGCAAACAAGCTGTCTGTTTATGCATGAATTCAGATTTGTTATTTATTGATCATATCTATCGAATAGAAACTTGTTCGTAGAAGACTTCAAAAGAAATAGTCTACTTATTTAAACTAGATGTTGTCAGGTGCGGCGCGAGGTACCTAGGATTAGGGTGTTGTAAGAGAAATTTTTCCAACAAATTTTCGCAAAACATGCGAAAACATATAAAAAATTAATTTTTTTCGCTGAAAAAAATCACAAATTTTTAATTATTGGGGATGTATACACCCCCACACACCCGCTCGCGAGGCTTCTGATCACCAGAATTAGACCTTATATTAAGGTTGTGTTTACCAACCATAATCGCAAGTTTCATTTTGACCAATTGACTTACGCCTCTCATTTATATCAGTCGAATTCGTAATTTTTACCACTACCCTTAGTTGCA
The DNA here is from genome assembly GCA_022393335.1 of Macrotrachela quadricornifera. NCBI lineage: Eukaryota > Metazoa > Rotifera > Eurotatoria > Philodinida > Philodinidae > Macrotrachela > Macrotrachela quadricornifera. The sequence goes on from JAJEKB010020013.1 coordinate 95,709, forward strand.
GTTTTTATCGAAAAAATGTTCTCATGGTCAGTACCTTGTCGGAATTCAGAAGCAGATGCCGCAAGAAAAACTTCAAGTTCGCTGTTTTTGTACCTATTGTTAATGAGTGTCAATTTCAGATAGAAGACATTCATGCAAATAATCCATGTGTAGCTTTGACAAGTGACCTGAAGCTTCTCATCCTAATAAACCAACTTTCTCATTTCTCCTCTGATTTCAAGCAACGTTTTAGAGCATAATAATCTATGTCGGGATAGATTATGGGTGAAGTATCTTCCCCAGCTCTCCAATATAATAACAAGTTATAGTCAACGTATTGGTCAAAAATATCCTTTATGCGGGGAAGGTTTTCAGAGTGATAATTCGGAATGGACATATCAGGTGATTTTTTAGTTGTAAGGTACCCTTAGGGACAGGTCCTCATAGAGTCCGATTTTTCAATCTCTCTTTCGCTGAAATTGAAAAATCGGGCTCTATGGGGGTCTAACTCTGAGGATACGCTACAACTCAAAAACCACCTGGCATGTCCACTCCGAGTCCCCACTGTGAAAACCTTGCTCGCATAAAGGATAATTTTTACCAATAAATTGACTATAACTCGCTATCATATTGAGGATTTGGAGGAAATATTTTACCTACAATCTATCCCAGCCTAGACTAATATGCTCTGAAAAGTTTGCTTGAAATCGGAAGGAAAATAAGAAAGTTGGTCTATAAGGACAAAAGGAACTTAAGAAGACATAACCTACAACACGATGTCCATGTTTTATCCACTGAGAAGCGAATACCAAACCATAAAAGTTAGTGTACTTATATATGAGCATGCTTCCGCATGAATTAGGAACTATGTAAATAGTAAGCTCGTACATTACTTACACACTCATTTTCTGCTTCCCCATCTTCTAGCAGTGTTGAATCTTGTATTCTATTGAATCAATTCATCTTTAGATTGTTCATCCTATACAAGACTAATTAATCAGATCATTAAATAGAGTCAAAACAAGTCTTGGTGTGCTTGAATCATTCTTAAAGCTCCTCTTGTGCCTTGTGCTGCCAATCAACTTAATAAAGGAAGAAGTTAAATAACAAAGTATTTCTTTACGATCGAAGACAGAAAAATTCAGTTTGGTAAGATGTATTATTATGAAGATCAATTTTTCATAATAGAATATCAGGTGTAAAATAAAGAATTTATATATTCAATCTAGTGAACATTTTTATTTTGTAGTTTTCTCAAGTTTTCGTTTTATTTCTTCTAAATGTTTTTGATACATTGATAAATAAATTTGTTGAGAAGGAGGCAATTTTAATGTAATTTCGTAAGCCTTTGTTATTTTTTCTAAAGCTTTTTCGTACCTTCCTTGTTTAAAATAAATTGCACCACAGTTATTATATGTATGAGCAACATGAAAACTTCGTGTCTCCGACGTAGATGTACAACTTAATGCATGTTCAAACATGTCGATTGCTAAATCATCCTTTCCTAAATTATGATACATGGCAGCTAAATTACCATAAGATATAATAAGATCTGGATGATCTTTTGGCAATATATTTTGATTGATTTTTAATGCTTTTTCGAGATATTTTATGGCTGTTGACCAATCAGATTTTTTAGAATATACACCACCAATTATTGAGAGAACTATTGATGTATATGAATGATTCATTGGTAATGATTGATTGCATATTTCAAGTGATTTTTCATAGAAAATCAAAGCTTGATCAGAGTTCCCAATATGCTCAAAACAATTTCCAATATTATAAAATGTCATTGCATAGCTAGGATGAAGCAATGGCAAATATTTTTGTTTGAATTCAAGTGTTTTATTAAGATATTGAAGAGCACGTTCGACGTTGCCGTTCTTGAGAAACAATACACCAAGATTACTAATAATATTTGAGATGCATTCCATGGTTTTTGGGTGACAATTAATTTGAAGTAATTGAAAAAAAATGCTAAGCGATTTTTCATAGTAATCTATTGCCTTTTGAATTTCACCTGTACGATTATAGATACCAGCGATATTATTATATGACAAGGCGATATGTGGATGGATTTCGGTTAAAATAGTTTTATTTATATTCAATGCTTTTTCATAAGCAATTAGTGCTTCTGAATATTTGCATTCATCATCAGCTATTGCACCAAGATTATTATAAATAGATGCAATTTCAATAGAATCTTCTGATGTATTTTCTAGTATAAGATTATAATAACGTTTTGCTTTTTCAAATTGTCCCATATCTTGTAAAATTTTTCCTAATACTACTACTGTTTCATTTTCTCTCAATAATATTTTTTGATAATTAATGAGTTGATTTAATTGTTCATCTTCTTGTTCTGTAAGTATAAGTTTTACATTCCATACATTATTTTTAATATCAACTGAGGAAATACGAAAAATTGTACCCATCGATAAGAGAATTTCATTTTCATCTTTCATATAACTATGCTTGCTAACATCAGCAAATGGTCTAGATTTATAACAACGAGTAGTATCAATAGTCATTTCAAATAGAACGGATCTTTCATATAACGGACGATTTGTACCATCACCAGCGAAGATAGAAGCAACTGCTTTATCGGTCGTTGTTGATAAAAACGTATTCATCGATATTAGTTGCCCAATATTTTCTTTCAAATATTGCAATTCTGTTAAACCTATACTTTGGCCACGATAAACAATTAGTTTTGATGGAAAATGTTGTGAACAATATAAATTAAGTAGTTGTTGGTAAAGATCAATAATAAAAAATCGAAATTTAAATATATTATCAATATCTTCTGTACGAAATGTTCGATTTAGAAGACGAAAAAGAAAACAATCTCTTGTATACCAAAAAACAGCATTTTCTGATGCATAAGATTGATCAAATTCATTAATTTTTTCTTGTTCATTTTCATTTCTTTCATAATATTTTCGACTAAGTTTTATCAAATCAGCCTTCGCACTCTCCGTTGATGATGGTATTCGTAATAGTACATCAATCAATAACTGATACCAAATGAATAAGGCATTTTCATTTGTTGCTAAATTACGTATTGATTTATCCTGATGATTAGAAAATATTGATAGAGACAATGTATTTTTTTGCTCACTATTTATTAATTCATCAAGACTAATTGAATGGTTAATATCATATGAAAAACATAATTTTTCATCATCTTTAATGTTAATATTACCCTTATGTACACAAATTTTTTTAATTTGATTCAAATCGTATATTAACGGAATAAGATAATCAATGTAGACGCCTGATATTATTAAATAAAAGTTATCTTCATTTTCTGATATTAAATAATCTATACATTGATCAGCATTGCTAAAGAATTGCCAATCTTTTGTAAAATATCGAATTCTGGATGACCATTTATTGCTGTATTGAAAAATGTTAAGATCAAGCCAAACTGTAATCAAATTGCTGGCCATTACATAAAAAGAAACGATGTTGACAAATTCTGGCAAAAAGTTGTCCTTCAATTCATCCCAAACATATATTGATTTTATTTCAGTTACACTTCAATTTATTTCGAATTCTCTTCGTTGCTTTTTTTCCTTTTTCAACACATATAGTCTGTGCAGACACACACATCATTCTTTACATAAGCCTTTCCATTCATCTTTCGAGTAAAATAATATTTGCATTACACTGAGCATCACATTAGAAGCTATATTTTTCGATTCATTTATGCTGTTAAATAACTTTTACTTCTGGAAAAAAAGACAGAGCATTGAAAGCCATTTGAATGAGTTGTATATTTTGTATAAGAGGATATTTCAGAGTATTCTTAGCATAATTGTTTTTTTTATCCTGTACAGCATTATTTCTGTTCTTCTACTATACGTATGAACAATGCAATCATATTAACTTCTCGCAAAAAGCCAAAAAAAAATTTGCGTAGATCGAATTCCTTTTATTCATTGTGAGTGGCTCATGCGAATCATTCAACAAATCTGACAGTTGACAAAGTATTGGAAGATCGTGCGTAGTGTTAACAATTTCATACAATAAAAAAGAGCTGTAAACTTTTGTTCGGCAGTACATACCACCAATAGTGACAGTATGAAACTTTTTTTCTTTCTATAGTTGCCATCTTTTTAGTTAATAGTAGTTGTATTTATTTTGCGTGGTGCATAAAAGAAATCACTTGTTTCAATGATTCATTAGAAGAACAACTACGTTTTTCGTTGAAATGTCTTCACTTAACCATATTGCATAATACTCACATTTACTAGTTTTATTTATATGTCGATTCTATTTTCTATCAATATTAAACTGAAATTGCCTCTCAATGTTGATCATGGTTTGCGAAAGATCTATTGAAAAATATTTTTTCGAAAGAAATTGATCGACACACTAGATACAATAGTCGTTAATCGGCGCGCCGACAGTTGAGCCCCGACATTTCAGCCCCTCACTTTCAGCGTCATCTACATCCTCACTCTCATCCGCGTCCTCCACCTCATCCTCACTCTTACCTTCATCTACATCTGCATTCTCGCCCTCATGCTCACCCTCACTCGTATCCGCGTCCCACCCTCACCCTCACCCTCACTCGCACTCTTACCCTCACTGTAGTGCTCATCTAACGTGAGAGTGAGATTGAGAATAAGGATGAGGGGCTCAAATGTCGGGGCCCAGATGTCGGGGCCCAGATGTCGGGAGCTCAATTGTCGAGGGACTCAACTGTTGGGAGGCTCAAATGTCGGGAGCTCAACTGTCGATGGACTCAAATGTCGAGGCTCATCTGACGTGTCATCCGTTAAATCTTGATCGTAAGCACTACTCGCATTAAAATTGTTCATGTTAGATCTTTCAATTATAGCTATCGAGAAAGTTAAACCAAGATTTTTTCTCTTTATTCTTAAAGAATAATAATAGATATTTAAATGAGCAGGAAATAGTTCAGGTATTTGTAAAAGTCTTTCTTTTTTTTAAGACAACATAATTTGTGTTGTGGGCTAATATCACGGAAATACATTAGCCACTCCACACCGCCTATTGATAACAGTGAGAATTGAAAGAGTATTTTTCATTAAGAAAATGGAAAACTTACTGGTCCAGGTTGTGTGTAACTGGTCGGCTTAGGATAGGAATACGGGTCGAAGATGATACCAGGTTCCTGAAAATAAAACAGTTGAATTCAATGAAGAAGAAATATACATTCTTTTTTCGCTTGTATTAACCTACGAACATATTTTTCTCTACGATACTTTTTTTTCATTAGTATAGGCATACAAGAAAGACTCGTTAGATGGCTTAACCTTTCTGAAGCAAAACGCCAGTACTTCAACAATTTTAAATCACTAGTGACCATATCTTGTATTTATAATTACTTCACATTAATGCTAGTTTCGAAAATAATTAACGATCATTCTCAATTTTTTCAAAGAGACATTATTCAATCCTAAAATTTTCTTCATAATTCCTATTTCGAGAAATTCCTAAACTAATATTAAATTTTAACTTTAGTAATATTTCTATTGTGTCCAAAACTATTCCGTGCTTTGCTCTATAATTCAATACACCAGTTGTATTCTTTTTGAAAAAGGTGTCTCTATTACCTAGAGGAGAAAAAGGATTAAGGAAAGGAAAACATGTATCTCTTCAAATTAGTTCCCTTGTTCGCACTAATTCATTTTCGATTTGGCGATTGTCAGTAAAAAGAAACAAGAAGTATGTACATACATAGCCAGTATACACTCCTGGGATCGAAACCAGAGGCCCTGGAGAACCATTTCCACCGTTTGTTACGTCTAATTGTGCGCAGGCGATATAAAACTGAGCTCCACCATAATAATAGGCGTCGTGCAGGGCGATGTGCTCGACACGTAGGAGATACCTAAAGTGATTCACTTCAAACAATCTGATATGACAAGCTATACGTACTGCCCGGTCGGGATGTTCTTTGGAATAGTGAAGGTGATACTAGGCAACACTGCAAAGAAAGATGATTAGTGAATGAAAGGTTTATGTTGACTCACTATTAGCGCGGAATGTTGGATAATCAGTTCCGGTTGGGTCGGCATCGGCGGGGATCTCAAAGATCTTGAACCATACGTTGCCAGAGCCGTCGAAGTCAGTGACTTTGCCTGGTGCTTTAGCCATATAGACATTGATAACCTGTCACAAACACGCAGTGATTCAAACATCTCACTTTCAAAATAACATTATTTACTCCTATATGGTAGAGAACATTATCGGTGTTGAAAGTGATTTTGCTGCCGGCCTCGATAGAGTAAACGTTTGGAGCAGTTCCCCCGGCACCATTAAAGCATCTAAAGTTAGTATCATGTACATTTTGAATCTAAATGAAAATTCATTTATTTAGTCAACATGAATGAAACTGGTAGATAAACTGACAGGGTTACGTGTTTGATAATTGTCTGTTCTGCGAACAACACTCCAATCAGGTGTCTGATTGACAGAAGGCCAGCAATCTAGTTGTTATGAGAATGAAAAAAGTAGGGATTTGACGAAATGAGTATTTCTTTTGTAACTCACAGTGTGCGCATACGTCGGAGACCCATGCAACGACGAGTAAAACAACAACAAACTTGCTATAGAACATCGAGGAATGATGGGAGCAGTATATACGCCTATCGAATAAATAGTAGTAGTGATTGTGGGGGTGAATCGATATTGCTGATATCTGTTCTCACTATTTTGTGTTCTCAAATAAAATTAAGAATAACTGGCAACCAAACAATATGGAGAAAAGAAAAAACAATGTACACCTGCATAAAAATATAAATGAAAGATAAGAGCAACCAGTATGTGTGAATGTAATAAAGGCAAAGCCATATGTGCCTGCATGAATGGAGCCAAACAATGGTAGTCCATTTCCTAAAAGTGATGGCAGCTTTAAAATACTAACAAGACAATTCTAGTTACTAAGAATGGTCGAAGCCAGAAATTTTGAGCCTTATTCTAATTAACAACTAACTCTCTTATTTTGATGGAAAACGTCTTATGAGGGAACATATTTAGATGGTTAAGGCGTTTAGAGCCCATATTTTGGCAATAGATAGACCTCGATGAAGTATGAAAAACCTTCAGAGGATTCGTACGCTCATGCCTTTTTTCGCGATATATTCAAATCTCAAGATGTATACAAAGAGAGACTCTAATGAAAAATGATCGTTTTTGGAGAAAAGTAGAGTCTGAGGGTGGAAATTCTTTGAATTTTCGCGTACTGCTTGTATAACCTGCTCTGGGTTAAGAGTTAGATCATATCTTATCAGTACCATTTCTATTCGTTGTACATCAATTATTAACACAATGTTCTGAACTAATTAAATTTGAATTAATATATACTGGTTTAGACTATGATGAAGATTTTTATCAAACATCATATAATTTTCAAGAAGATTGTACGAATATATTTTTTTGCATAGAACGAAATGTTACTATTACAAATACTGAAGATCATTCAAGTCATGATTATTGTCCTGACACTGTAGCTCGATTTAATATAAAAATAGTAAATTTCATATAAAATTTTCGTTTGTTTTTCTAATATGAAAAGAATAATTTTAAATCTAGTAGTTAATAGTTTTCCTTCCTATTCTAATTTTAACCACAGTTATTATTTTATTGTTAAATATTCTATTATTTCATAAATAAAATTATGATTTATTTTATAAAATTATGATTTATTTTATATAATTAATGGTTTCGAATAACTTCTTTGTAACTTAGATTTTGCCCATGAGGACTCATCGGAAAATTAACCCGTCCAGTTCATTCGGAGTTCTGTAATAAATAATTATGACTTTTGTATCCGAATATTCATCGTTTTCGTACATTAGTTGGCTATTATTCTTTACAAAACATAGTATTTGAATTAGAAACAGTATATTATTCTAGCATGCTATATAAAATATACGTTTTCTTTTTCTTTTGGTCAGAATAACCCATTGGATAAGACTGAATAATAAAATAATATATTAAAATTTATGAATGAAAATTTTCTCGTGTATATTTATTATCTAGTTAAAAGTTTATCTTTAACTTTTTTTCTTTCCATGAGTTAAATTATTAATGCTATTATTTATTTGATTCAGTTTTAATCTCAAATGTGTTATTACCTTTTTATTGTCACTTTTGCATTCATAGTAAAAGGTAAGAATTTGAGAAAATTATATTAGATTCCAAAAAACATTTTATAATCAATCAACTTGTATGAATATGGGTTTATCTAGTCAGATAAATGATGATATATTATATTTTAAACAAAAATCGATCAAAGAATAAAAAAGGATAACATCAATAATTTTTATGATCTTGTTTATTTTTATTTCTATTGTTTTTTTTTTGAAGTACATTAAAGTGTAAACTTTAATTTAAAATTAACGAAACTATATTTAAAATGAAAATAATTAAATTTTGCACAAAGTAAAACTTAAACTTTCATAATTGAACCAATGGCTGAAATCTCGTTCAGATGTCATATCCAATATGGACAATATATACTGCTAATATTTCCATCCAACTATTGTGGAATGATCATTTGACCCTTTTCGTCCGGACGTTGCCAAATGATAACATTTTCCCATAAGGAAGTACGGCATTTTTCAAATAGCCGACCGAAAAGGGTTAAAAATATCAGTATAAGTTTTAAGGTGAAGTTATTCTGCTCTCCCCATCTCTTACAGAGAGTTGTCATTAAATATGATTAGATCCGATATACAAATCACTTTTCGACTTTCTCTCTTTGCATTACATAGAATTGTTATTGGATATCAGTAGGCATGATACAAAAATTAGTTGTTATGTTTGTTTAGTTGCACTAATTTTCATATTATTTGTATTTTATTTTATAATAACACATTGTAATGAATAATATAAATAATAGTTGTATTAATAAAGAAAAAGGAACAAAGATTATTATTAATTCATTATTAACTGGTATGATTAGAAAAATTTTGTTTATGTATCAAAATATCTTGCAAAACTGAATAGAGAATGTGTGCGTCAATGTCGAGAACGAAATCGATGAGAAAATATTAAAGTCAGGTACGAGAACAAAAACGAAAATATAGGAAAGTACATAGATTAAATAATGTTCATAATGAATAGTTGTAGTAATGATGTGAAGAGATTAATTTTTTTTTGTTAGATTTAATAAATATACTTTTTTAAATTTTGTTTTCTAATAAACTTATCTTGTGCGTTATTCGAGAAAATTGCTTGTAGATATCTATTAGCATTTGTATGTTATTAAAAGATTACGAAACTTGCTAGTGAGAGTATCGGATATAAACATATTTCGTATGACTAGAAATAATATTTAAAATATCCAACTATAAAGAAATTTTTTATCGTAATATGAATCATTCTTTCTTTAATGAGGAAGTGACGGCAAATACAAATGAAAAAAATAAACAAAATATCGATAAACATGATTACGAAAAAGCAAAACGCAAGCAATAATATCTCTAATACATATCCTTTACACATCATAATTACATTGTGCAATAGGTGATGCATGACTTTATATACATTAATGTATGTATTAGTTGGAAAAAATCATATATATAAATATGATAGATGAATATTGATCAAACAAAAAATTAAACGTATTTATAATAGCTTGGAAATTTCTCTTGTAAGTACATATCATTATTCAATTTTATTGTATAAAGAAAAGTTTGTATTTTATTTTGAATTTCAATATTTATATAGATAATATTTGAAATCATTATGGAAGTATCATTTTTAAATGAGATCAAATCTATGATTCATAAGGAAAATATAATTCTTATTTATTTTGGTTCAAATAATGAATTATATAATAATAATAATAATGATACAGAAGATTTAAAGAATCAATTACATTCAATTAATGATCAAATTATATTTCATACTGTGATGGATTCATGTATTAATTTTATTCAATCAATTAAAGAAGATAAAATCTTATTGATTATTTCGAGTAGTTCTGCTTCGGAACTCTTACTTAATACAACTAATCTTTATCAAATTGATAGTATCTTTATATACAATCTAAAAAAAGATTTTAATCAAGATTTAAATTTTAAAAATTCAAAAATAATTCGAATTTATGATGAATTAGACGTTCTATGTTTATCAATTCAAGAACAAATTGATTATATTAATAAAGGATTTCATCTATGGTGTTTTTTTGATCATGATGAAAATGAACTAAATGATTTATCAAAACAATCAAACAATTTTCTCTGGCTTCATCTTTTACATAATGTACTTTTAGATTTTCCACGAAATGAACAAGCTAAAAAGCAAATGATTCATGCATGTCGTATTTATTATCAAGGAAATTCAAAAGAGCTTCAATGCCTTAATGAATTTGAAAATAAATATCAATCGCATGATGCTATTCATTGGTATTTAAACAATTCTTTTCTTAGAAATATGATTAATAATTCATTTCGAAGAGAAGATACTAAACAACTTTATTTATTACGATATTTTCTCAGTGATTTTATCGAAAATTTAACTCATCAATATCAACAAATTATTCATTCTAATAAAGAAAATTTAACTGTTTATCGATCAATGAAATTATCAAAATATGAATTCGATCAATTACAACAAAATAAAGGTAAACTTATTTCAATGAAAGGATTTTTGACAGCAATTACTCAACGATCAAAAGCATTAGATTTATTAATGACATCTATAAAACAAACTAATCTTATTTCTGTACTTTTCGAAATTGAATGCAATATAAAAAATCTGGATAATAATATTATATTTGCTAATATTACACAATTCAATGAATCAATATCTCAAAAAGATATTCTATTTGATTTTAATACAACATTTCGATTGGAAACTATTCAACAAGATCAACAAATATGGATTATTAAAATAATTACAGTTAATAATGGACAAATTATTATACAAAAATATATTGATGATACACATCGTCAAATAGAAAATTTAAGTATTCGAATTATATTTGGAAAATTAATTTGTGATATGTGTCAATGGAATCAATCACAATTATATTTTCAATATTTATTAAATGATTCATCTGATGATGATTTACCATGGATTGAACATTCTATTGGTCAAACATATTATTGGAAAGGTGAATGGAATCGAGCAAGAATATATTATGATCGAGCTTATAATAGAATGATGAAAAGTGAACCGAGTCGTATTAAAGATTCTGCTATAATACTTTGTAATATCGGCGAACTATTGAATCTACAAGGAAAGTATGAAGAATCGTTTGATTTTTATCAAAAAGCATTAACAATTCAAAAAAACTATTACTCTTCTGTTCATGCACATATTGCTACTAGTCTAGAATGTATTGGTATCTTTCATTATCAACGTTCACAAGAAGATCAAGCGCTTCTCTTTATCCAGCAAGCACTGAAAATTCGAGAAAAATATTATAACTTTTTTCATGTCAATATTATTACTAATCTAAGTAATATTGGTTGTATTTTAGCGAATCAACAGAAGTATACTGAAGCTCTTGATTATCATAAACAAGCAATAATGATATACAAAAAATGCTGCATATCAGATCATGTGTGTATTGCTTCAACTTTCAATTGTATTGCGGATATTCTCTATCGACAAGAAAAATATGATGAGGCTCTCAATATACTTGAATGTGTATTGATCGTGCAAAAAAAATATTATCCATCTGGTCACATTAATATAACTGAAACTTTTAATAATATGGGAAATATTAAATATGATCAAGGAAAATATGATGAATCTTTAGATTTACATCAACAAGGATTGACCATAAAAATGAAATATTATTCTACTGGTCATTTGAGTATTGTTAGTACTTGGAATAATATTGGTTATATATTTTTAAATGGAAAAGGAAACTGTGATAAGGCTCTTGAATATCATCAACGAGCTCTTGCAATGTTAGAAACGTATTATCCATCTTATTACCCTTATATTGCTCTCACTCTCACTTATATTGGTAATATCTTAGGTGAACAAGGAAAAAATGAGGAAGCTCTTGATTTTTATAACAAAGCACTGAAAATGCAAGAAGATTATTTTTTATCGGATCATGTTGAAATGATTCCAGTTCTTAGCAACATTGGTAATATCTTACTTAATCAAGAAAAGTATGATGAAGCTTTGATGTTCTATCAAAAATCATTAACAATACAACAGGATCGTTATCCAGCCGATCATATTGATATTGCCAATAGTCTCAACAATATTGGTAATGTATATCGTGTGAAAGAAAAATTTGATGAAGCCATAAAACTTCATCAACAAGCATTAGTAATTCAAAAGAAATCTTATCCATTAGAACATTCTCATATTGCTTATACTCTTATTTTTATTGGTCATACACTTAAAGACGAAAAAAAATATGATGAAGCACTCAATTATTATCAACAAGTACTAAACATGCAAAAGAATTTATACTCATTTGATCATGTAAATATCGCTAATAGTTTAAATAATATTGGCAATATTCTCTATCAACAAGATAAATATGATACCGCTCTTGATTTTTCTCAACAAGAACTCTCAATTAAACAAAAGTTGTATGGATCTGATCATATCCAATGTGCCACAATTTATGTTCGTATCGGAAACATTCTAGAAGCACAAGAGAAGTATAATGAAGCACTAGATTTTCAAAAACGAGCGTTAATAATTCGAAAGAAAAATTATCCTCCTGATCATGTTACAATTGCTACTAGTCTTAACTATACAGCTGATGCTCTGTATTATTTAGAAAAGTATGATGAAGCGCTTAAACTTAACGAGCAAGCATTATTAATTCAAGAAAAATGCAGTAGTCTATCCAGCAATGCTGATATGAGTAATAGTCTTAATCGCATCGGTAACATTCTACGTGATCAAAATAAATTTGATGAAGCTCTTGATTTCTATCAACGATCATTAACTATTAGAGAAAAATATGATCCATCCAATCATTCATCAGTTGCTATTCACCTCAATAATATTGGCAGAGTTTTACATGAACAAGGAAAATATGAGAAAGCATTTGATTTTCAACAGCGAGCATTAGACATTCGACAAACCTATGATCCTTCTAATTATAGGGAAATTGCTAGTTGTTTCAATTATATGGGACATATTCGAGGAAATCAAGCAAGGTACGATGATTCCATTAGTTTCTATCAACAAGCATTAACACTTTACGAAAAATATTATCCATCTCATCATAAAGATATTGCTTTAAGTCTTAGTAATATTGGTTGTAGTTTAAATAACCAGAAAAAATGTGATGAAGCATTTGATTATCAAGAACGAGCATTGGCTATTCGAAGAGCGAACTATCCATCCTGTCATATAAAAATTGCCGAAAGTCTTAATCTGATTGGTCATGTTCGGTATTGTCAAAAAAAATATGATGAAGCTCTGGATATATATCAACAAGCAATAAAAATCTATGAACAATATTATTCCCCGGATCACGAACATGTTGCTTTTTGTTTGGGGTACATTGGCGCCGCACTTAGTCAACAAGAAAAATATGATAATGCTCTCGAATTTCAAAAAAAAGCATTGAAAATGTTTGAAAAATATGCTTCACCTAATTATGTAAAACTTAGTGAATGTCTCAGTATCATTGGGACTTTATTTAGTAATCAAAAAAATTACGATGAAGCTCTTATCTATCATCAACGAGCACTTTCAATTAGACAGAACTATTATTCATCTGGTCATGTGAGAATTGGAACTAGTCTTGCCAACATTGGTAATATTCTATATGAACAAGGAAAGTATGATGAAGCTTATGATGTCTACCAACAAGCATTAAAATTCTATGAAAAGTATTATCCACCCGGTCATTTAGATATTTCGACTTGTCTTAGTAGTATTGGTACCATTTTAGAATGTCAGAAAAAATATGACGAAGCTCTTGACTTTCATCATCGAGCATTAAATATTCGAGAGAAAAATTATCCTTATGATTACGAAAACTTTACTCATAGTTTAACTTGTATTGGTAATGTTCTACAACATCAAGGAAAGTATGTTGAATCACTTGAGTTTTTTAAACGTTCATTAACACTCAGAGAGAAATTTTGTCCATTTTTTCATATGGATATTATCAATAATCTCATTGATATTGGTTATGTCAAATCCAAGCAAGAAAAATTTGATGAATCTCTGAACTATTATAATCAAGCAGTATCTATACTTGAAAAATTTCAACCAACTAATCATATTAAAATGATCTTTATTTTGAAATGGATTGGTTCTATTTGGAATCGAAAACGATGTTATAATCGCGCAATTGAATATCTTGAAAAATGTTTAAGAATCAGTGAAACTAGTCTCTCTTCAGGACATTCATCCACTATTGATACTCTTTTAAATATATGTGAAGTACAACGAACTCGACAACAGTATCAACTTTCTCTAGAATATGAACTGAATTGCTTTTTAATACGTGAAAAAACTTTATCACCAGATCATCAAGATATTGGAAAAAGTTTATTCAACATAGGTGAATGTTATTATTATCTTAATCAACTGAAACTAGCACTTGATTATTATAAACGAGCATTAACTGTTTATGAACAATGTCTACCTACTTGGCATAACAATCGATGGAATTTAGAATGGAAAATTGAAGAAGTATCTGAAAAAATTGAAGAAATGAACTTTGAAATATGATTCTCATTCGACAAATGTCTTAGTTTCAATGGATTACTGTAGTAAAATCTATTAAAATGTTTGAATTTTTTTTCATATATTTTATGCAAAGAAATAAGGACATCATTATCTTTTCTATTATATCAGTGGTATATGAATTAGAGAAAACAATTTAATAACAAGATATTTGATGAGATGAGATCGCATTTTTTTAAAGAAGATTATGAATTATATATAGCTCATGAGAATAGAGATAAGAGTAAGAATTATTAATGCATTATACAACTATAGACTATCTCAAAAGTCCGTGAGGAAAGTTAATTCGTAGAATTCCATTATTTATCAAAATGAATCAATTTATACATTTTCTGATGATGGATATAAATGTGAAGTTTTTGTTTGTATGAACAAACTTCCGAAATATTGTTTAAAGTTATAACTGTGTCTGTAAGAGTCGAACGAATTCTAAAGATTCCCGCTCAATTTCATGACTCTTTTTGTTGAATTGACTATCTGGAATCAAAGCAAGGTTTCGATCGAAGTAAGCTATCGCATGAAACTTGTTCTATTCACTCAGTGATGCCCTTCTACTTGAAATGCGAGATCGATTTGCACCTTCTACCTACACTATGCTGGGCAATCGTTTCTTAAATGTTGTTAAGATCAAGAATCTTGTTCTGCAACTCGATTTCGATGTCGTATGCACAGCGAACGAGAGCACTGTTCGTTTACATATGTTCGCTAACGGTGCGAAACCTGACGATATTGTTAGTTTATTTCATCGAATTCATCCATTCAAATTGATCAAGACATTTGCTTGCAACACGATGAATGATGGTCGTCTCAGTGATATGGCCGTCCTCGTGATTGAACGCGAAATTATGATCGATCTCGACTTAAAAGTACAACGGTTTTCAAAGAAACACATGAATAGTCGGATTTTATTGCAATGATACAAGATCTTTTTGTTTTTTTATGCAGCAAATATATTTTTAAACTCCAAGCAATACAGTCCAGTCAAATGATCAAAACGAAAATGTCAATAAGATCTTTCGAAACTGAAGACACGATGAGAATTTTTTTCGCAACGACTACACTTTGACTTTTAGTTTTCAAATTACACGATATATTTTTCATCCATTATGAAAAAGTTCTTTAAGGAGAAATGCCCTCTTTGTAATGTTTTCCTTGTTACACCGCTAACAGAGACCATACGGGAGGTACATTCCGAACTTCTTGTCTACATCACAAAAAGAATACAAGTTCCACCAATGGCATCAAGACAATCAGTTTTATTATAATTGATTCAATTAGTAGAGGAGCATACACTATCACTCATCTTCACTATTCGAACAAATTTTCAAATCAAATACTAAACAGAGTTCAGCAAATTAATTTAAAAATTCTTACAAAATACGGCACAACGAGAAACTGTTCCACTTCCAACAGAAATGGTTTAGCCCCATAAAGTCAAACAGAAATCCTTTTTCAACATCATACTTCCCATATTACCAAACTACGCTCAAGTAGAAATAGGTTTTTGCCAGCAGAAATAGTTTAAATTATAAGAAAAATGCTTTATCCATTTCTCGACGTACAACTAGAAATGGAAAGCATATAGAGGGAAATGGATATTGAATCTTTTTACATTTTAAGTGTAATTTCAAGCAAAAAATGCGAGTCTCGCGAGAACAATTTTTTCCCGAGATTTCCTGTCCCGTTTCCTGCGGGAACAGTAACGAGAATTCCCGTTGTAATTTTGAGAACGGGACTGTGGGAACAGGAACAGTATTATAAAATTGATGTTACCGCAACAAAAATTATGTTATCCTGTTTTTCATATGTTCTGATACTTTCAAAGTAGATTTTTCTTTCTAATAAATAAATAACTATTTTACATATGATTAATGTAAAAAACGATAAACAAGAATTAAATAATAATAGTATACTATGAATCAATATTCAAAGCATGACGTTATTAGAAGCTAGTATATTCTGATAGCACAATTTGTTCGACACAATAAAGGAAATAAGAACAGAAATAGATTTTTTCCAGCAGAAATAATTTAAATTGTAAGAGAAATGCTTTACTCATTTGTCGATCTGCAAGCAGAAATGTAAAACATATAGAGAGAAATACATATATATTTTTTTCATATTAAGTTGTTCTCCTATTTCGAAATAACGATGATCGTAGCTTTTTTTTTATAAATAGTAAACGAGCAGAGCCAGCTGTTAATTATAATCAGAAAAGAAATATAGTAGAAAATATCTGCCTCTATTGTTCAGCTAACGTATTTATTTTCTCTTTTCATTCTTTCTTCCTCTTATTAAACCATTTCATCTGAAAAGAAAAATCATTTCCCCTTGAATTTCATTATATGTGCAGTTTCAACTACAATATTATGTATATCTTTTTTTTCTCTTTTTGTCTTCTCCTTTCATGTTTCTACATATTTAGGTATTCTCCGTTTGTGCTATATATGTACAATCTTATCGGAGTAATCCATTTTTGCTGAAAATAAAAAAAATTCCTACTTCATTGGTCCAATAGTCCACTGCTGGTTCTTGCTAGCAAACCATTCATTAGTAGACGTTGTTTCTGTTTTCAAATTAGAATCAAGTTTAAGTTTGTGATGTTCCATCTTCGGTTAGATCATACTATTACTGTATTTGAGATTATTCCCTGGATTTTAGTGTATTTTTGTCTAGGTATGCGAATTATCTTACGATCCCTGTGTATTCACTTCGTGTTCGTACTATATTTTTCAGGTATTTATAATCACTCTCCCTTTGTTTTTAAAATATCTATCTCTTCTGTATTCATGTATTTGTTTGCCACTTCAACCTATAAATAGACTTGTTTCAGTCCAAATATAGTATAAAATAACTTACAGATTTTTTACGTAGCAAACAAGATGTCAAACATGTTTACTTTGGAGAAACAGTTTTGTGGGCCTGTTCTTTCTTTGAAGGAAATGAATCCCACATGGATGGCATTCAACATTGCTGACGAAATACAATCTTATGAAAATCCACTTCCATTGTGTCGTGATGCATTAAGAAGAAAAATAAACCGAATATTATCAAGGGGAACAATAAAAGATAAATCAAAACGCGACCCGCCACGAGCTGTTCGAATGGAAAAATTTGAAAAAAAACAGTAAAACGATTAATACATTTAAAAATGGGACAAAGTCAAAGAGAAGTGGTGCTTGATTTACAAGCTAACAACATTCAATGTAAAAGAACATCGATGCAAAGAATAAGTAAAGGAATAAATTTGAAGTCAACCAAACTTGGAAAAGCTCAAAAATTAACAACATTAAACAGAGAACGACGTGTTGCATGTACAAAGCGACTAATTAGAAAATTTGGTGTAAGAAAAACTAATTCAAAGTGGGAATGGACTAAATTTGTTAATACTAATTTCTCAGGGATATTTACAACTGAAAGTTTTCACAATAATAAAAATGATGTGATTTATGCTGAAGAACCATCTGAAGTTTCTGCTAATCTAAGAGAAGCATTGATGACCAAATATCCAAGTGGTGTAATGTTTTTGGGTGGAATTTGTACGAAAGGTTTGATACCTCATGATAGTCCTATTAATGTTAACCAATGCATAAGAGATCAATGTCGAAATAAGAAAAGTAAGAAAGTGTACATGACCGATGAAATTAATGCCAGATTTTAATGTGAAAAAGAAGATTCGGACGAAGCTATTTTTCAAGAAGATCAAGATTCAAAACATAGAACACAAGTAGCTATGGATATTGTTTATGATTTTTTTCAAAAAAGAATTAAACTAAACAGTGAAGAGGCCAAATTTGCAGATGTATGGTTCGGAATGATGAAAATTTACACTTGTGTAATGTGAAGCAACGATAGATGGCACACCTAAACGTCTTGCAAAAATGGTGCAATTGAATGGGGAATCAAGTTTATGAACATTAGCTTAAAATGATTTTGATTGTAACACTCATGGTGAAGAAACATTGCATAGTTACAATAACATTTTATAGATAAAATAAAGTTTTCATGGTTCTAAAATATCTATCGTTAATTTTTATTTTTTGCGACACATATTTCTCGAGAAAGGAACATTTCCAACTGTTGGAGTGCTTTTGAGTAGGGATTTTGTGCATCTTGTAGATCTCAGTGAACTATACTTGTCCTGATCATAGTCCGTGTCCATAGCTTGTTTCGAGAGAGATATCGAGGTCTCAGTGAATTATCCCTAAGCTTTATAACTCTGAGAAACGTTGTTCAAAAGTTCTAATATTTTTTCTACAATCCAGTCTACGTAAAATATTTATGTGGACAAAGTTTTAGGCCAAAATTTACACCTATGGCTTTGCTGCGAGAGTGAGGTTTCTATAGGGATAATTCACTAAAACCTCGATATCTCTCACAGAACAAGCCATGGACACGGACTATGATCAGGATAAGTATAGTTCACTGAGATCTACAGGATACACAAAGTCGCTATGCAAAAGCGCTCCAACAGTTGGGAATGTTCTCTCGTCAGCTTATAATGTTCTTATTATATGAGTTAGGCAGAGTCAGTCATAGAGTGTTTTGTAGAGTGTCTTTTATTGCATTTTTCTATCATAGAGATAAATTTTTAAGTACGTGCTTTAATATAAAAAAATAAAATATACAAATTGAGTCAGCAAAACTGGATCATCCTTTAAGATAAGCCTGGTCGAATCTTATAAGATCCATTTTCCAACAAAGGTAAACATAATTTTGAATTACAGATCTTGTGTAGGATTTGTTTGTCAGACACTTATACATTGGCAAAATCTCATTTCTTTACGGAGCTCGTAATGGTTGCAAGGTGATGCCTTATCATTCGAAAAAGCCATGTAACAGCGCTATTTTACGTTAAGTGAATCATCTTAATCGTCAACTTAAAGGTTTTTTCTTTTGTTATATTATATAATATAAAACTTATTATTTAGATACTTATTGCTATCAATGAAAAACGCCAGGGTACTTATTGATTTTGTAATATAAAGCTTTTCATAAGATTGTCTTGCGAAGGACGATTAGAAGAAATTCTATATCGCTTTTTAAACTACTTCTGCATAAACAATTTATAATAACGTTATCACATGACTAAATGACTATCGTCACTGCTACCGTATAGTGAGAAACAGCTCGGCAGTGGAAAGGAAGAAATAGGAATTTTTATTGCTCGGTGGTTGCGAAACGTATCTTATAACGCCATAAGAAAAAATGCAGACGTTGTTATGACGCACTCTTTTAGTGGGTTTTTTCTCATTCTCTTAAATGATTATGTACTGTATATAAATGTTAACATATTTTTTTTAGTTACCAATCTATTCAATGGGTATTCGAGGTTTGCAAACGTTTCTTGAACAAACGTTCAATCAATTCCAGAATGTTAAGCTTCATAATTGTAATGTTATACTTGATGGTGATTCAATTTTTCATCAGATGTATAAAGCATGTGAATTAATATGTGTATTTGGTGGTGAATACGATCAATATTACCAACATTGTATACAGCTATTTGAATCTTTTCGAAAGTGTGAAATCAAGTAAGTAGCACAATATTCTTGAGTTTTGTTTTATAATTTCTCTTTAAAGTGTAATGGTTGTTTTTGATGGAGCACAGCTTGATAGTCGCAAACAGGCAACTAACATGAAGAGAGCCGAACAAAGCATTCCGAAATCAATAGGTAGTGATTCGGATTCTTTCATAAATCCAGTCTTACTTCGTCAAACATTCGTCAGTGTGCTTAATGTAATGGAAATTCCGTATGTAGTAGCACTCGGTGAAGGTGATGATGAATGTGTTTCATTAGCAAATCATTTTAATTGTTACCTAATGGCTACTGATAGTGATTATTTTTGTTACAACCTACATTGTGGATATATACCCTTTGAATCTGTTGACATTAATCCAAAACAACGAAATGGAGTTTTTTATCTAAATACACAATTATATCATATTGACTCATTACTCGAAAAATTCGAAGGTTTACAACCGAATACTTTAGCATTAGCTTGTTGTCTTTGTGGTAATGATTATATCGATAGAGATCTAACAATAAAAATTATTAGATATATGAATGATAAGGTGGTAACGTCAAAAAAATTCCATAATGGTGAATCTCTTCAAACACAGAATCTTCGGAATGCTATGGAATGGATGCGAAATATGAACAACGTAGATGAAGCGCTTGATCATTTATTGACAGAAGTTCATTTGGGTTCAAATAAGGAATTAAAAACACGAATTGAAGAAGCAGTATTATCTTATTTAGAACCATCTGATACATTAATATATCGATTTACTTCATCGAATACTGCTAACTTAAATCTTCTAAAAAATCCTGTTTTTGTTCAACTTGCTCAATCGCGTCTTAATAAACTTGATATGGTAATAAAATAATTGTTCTTGCATAAAATAAAATTTATTCATTTTAGAATGATAATCAATTAAAAAATTGCATCGATGAAATTTCACAGAATGTCAAAAGTAAATGTAATCATTCATTACCTTTATTTCTTGCCGATGCTGTAACTGATCTTCGCTTGTCGCCATCATTCATCGAAATTTTTATTCGTCGTGAATTAATTTGTAAAGCTCTCATCGAAGTTAAAGATAGACCATCAATCTTTGCCTGCGCTATTCCTATTGTATTGCCATGTTTTGCTATTTTATTCAAATGGGATCAAGAAGAAAATAATTCATCTATCATTATTCATCATCGTAAAGGAGACGAATTAAAAGAAGACGAGTACACTATAAATAATCATGACATCAATATTCCTGAACTCGAACATATTTGGTCAATAATGCCAATTAATGAACGTCAGGATTTTGTAAGAAAATATTTGAAAATACCGGATAAATTCTTGCAACGCTTAGAACATATTACTTCGGATTTTCATTTGTGGTTAATGATAATTTATTACTGGTATACTGAATGCGAAATTACACCCGTATATCTGTATGCAGTATTTACTTGTCTCATTAGATGTATATCTTTACAAAATAATCATGGTTCAGAATCAATGAAAAACCAGTTTGATGGTTTATTAACTGTGTTTAACATTCACAACGATCGTGAATCAATTGATTTATCCATGCATGATGACATCTTTGAAAAATTCGAAGAATTAGCTCAGAAGGATTCGACGAAAACAAATTTTAATAGACGAACAACTTATGAATTGAACTGTCTTCAAGCAATCTATTTGTATGCTTTGCGACTGAACGATTTTTTCAATAGGCCATTTCGTTCTCCAATTTATCCAGAATATTTTATTTCTGGATCATTATTCTACGGTTTTGTGAAATATTGCCAAACTAAAAAATACATACAAAATATGACTAATTCTATGGATACTCTTTTTGGAAATCAAAGTTTTCTTGTCAAACTTCTACATAATCTATTCGATCTCATTACATTGTAATCTATTGAGGAAGACCATATTAATTAAATAAGTTAATAATTTCTAATTTTTCTTCCTGAGTTATTGATACTTATGTCAATTAATTCTTAATGTTTTGCAATAATGAATTTATTTAGATTTATAAATTAATTTTATATAAATAAATAATTTGAATTAATTGAAATAAATTGGTTGTTGACGTTTCGGTGCAGAGTTGCTCTTCATCAGAACTTGTTCTTGACGATATAATACAAATATTTTATATAGGTAATTCTTTGTTCTCATTCTTTTTGATAATGGGACGGATGACAAGACGATGACACTAGTAGGGAACGCCACCTATGTTTTCTCATCCGTATCACTATCAAAAAGAATAGGAACAAAGAATAACCTGTATAAAAGCTTTCAGCGCAATCCCTACGGGATTAAAACTATGAAACTTGTTATACTGTGAATACATGAAATCATTACCATGCATCGTTTTTTTGGAAGTACGATAAACTTCTATAGTCAGTATGAATTGCAAATAAAGGATAGACATTAAAAATTTTATTGTATCTGTTAAATAGCATAGAACATATACAAGATAGTAATAAAAGCAATAATTTAAAAAGAAGTGAGTTTGAAGGTAATCTCTAAATTAAACATGTTACATTATGTGGATGCTGATCGAAGGACCATAATTTATGTTCGAGAAGCATATATCCATGGTGAATCACATAATGATCTGAATTTAAAATGATTCCCATGTTACATATGAGACATGCTTTAATTATCATTTTTACTATGTTTCGACTCTAATAACAAGTTTATTGCAGAGTATCTAAAAACCTTGCCCTTTTCTATAATAAATTTAATATATATATAGAGAGACAGAAAGAGACATCTTCCATGTTATATTTTAAATGTGCAAAGATTTTTTCTGAGATGATACGATGAATAGAATTCAGTCGAATTTGTACCTTTCTATCAAAGTATTTAGTAAATAAGTATTTGGATAGTTCTTTTGCCTGTAGGTCGCAGTCTGTGACGCTTCAATGCTAAGGATGTTTGTCACATCTGTGGTGGGGGGAGGGGGGTCCAAATTTCCACCCCTAAACATTTCAGCACTCTCTTTCAGATCGTGTTTCACAAAAACAGTTCATATTTTGAGGTTTTAGTTATTAAAAATTGATTATGATGAAAAATAAACATGATATTCAGAATTAGCGTATCAAAATCTACGATAAACGTTATTTTTTAGTATAAAATATTTCCATCAAAATTTTTCTCTTACACTTCCTCAAGCTTTTTACTTGTTAATCTTTACCTGTATCTCCTGCGGAAACAAATTTTGATGGAAAATATTTCATGAAAAAAATTAAAACTTTTGATGTATTTTCGTATGTTAATTCTCAATATAATATTTATTTTTTATAGAACAGAACCTTTGACAATCAATACCTTGAAAAACTAGCTGTTTTCGTATATGTTTGATTTCATAAACTCTATCTCTTCAGAAGTTTGAATATTACTAATAAATATTGACATATTTTTATAAATCTATATTTATAATGAAAATTTCACTTTTTTATTTAAGAATTTTTCTAAAGTTATAGATTAAACGAATCCCACGTTATTTGTCGAAAGACATTTAGCTGACATAGCGTTTCGTCGACTAGTTTTTTCGCCGATAGAAAACTATATTGATGTGTTAGTGTCCTATAACTAAGAATGTACCGAGTTCGACTTTCTTAATTTCGATTTCAGCTTCGCTGATTTGCGTTAGTGATGCCAGTCCTATGATAGCTTGAGGTCTGTGTTGATTTCATAATAACATCTTGTGATTTTCTTGCAGTAAGTCGCATTCCTTTATTCGCTTTTATTTATCCATTAAACTAGACTTTTGGTAACATTTTTCGCAAACCAGCTTTCTTCATAGTATTACTAACCTTCATATTTTCTGAGATCCTATGATGGCTGCTTTCGCCTTCCCAGCGCTAACATTTTCTGAGAGTGTGACGAAAACCAACATTGAACCTAAATGAGCCGACCCTCTCGGTTTTACATCAATTGCGGCATATTCCTATCTTTAATAAATTGATTATTTAATATTTACGTTATAATTTAGGTGTTATATATAGATGAAAACATTATGCTCTATTCAACTTATTTTTTGATATACTACTATTGATGAAATGCATGTCGACCAAAGGTTGTGTCTACGAAATGCTCTGTCGACAATCTCACTGTCGACAAAGTACGTTTCGACCAACAACATACTTACCGATTAAACAATATATATCATGCATTAAAAAATAAGTATTAAAAAATGAGAATTTTTTATAATTAGCAGTGGTCATCAGTATAGTCATTGGATAAGATGGTTTTCATTTTATTTTATAGAGAAACTTTTGTTGTATATGTATATAGTAAAAATTTGATTATTATTCATACAACTACAGTTAAGCTATTGATCTTGAAATAGTAAGGGTGTAAATATCTATCGATAATGATGATTCTGCTAAAATATTGATTTTTTTGCTAAGAATGAAAAAGTTCACAGAATGATGTTGTGCTCTTGTGTCTTCATATTAATTCCGACAAAAAAAAAACAATTAAAAGAAAAGAAATTGAACGGGAGAGAATGGATGAATGGGAAGAAAACAAGTGATAGTTCGTTTCCAGATGCACTCACATAAATTGAATAAATATGTACCATTAGGATGTAAATTTAGTAAGATTATTTTGCATGAATGATGATAACAAGTAGCGTGGATGGAGACGATTTAATGAATCTCTTAACTGCACAAAGTAGAAATATATCTCTGTTACATCTGCATA
Source organism: Macrotrachela quadricornifera (assembly GCA_022393335.1). Classification (NCBI taxonomy): domain Eukaryota; kingdom Metazoa; phylum Rotifera; class Eurotatoria; order Philodinida; family Philodinidae; genus Macrotrachela; species Macrotrachela quadricornifera. The sequence goes on from JAJEKB010020013.1 coordinate 120,585, forward strand.
AATATACAACGTGGCCTACCACGCTCATCAAGATACTATAGTGGTCTACCGCGCTCAATGAGATACTATGGTGGCTCATCGCGTCAATCAAAAAAATAGTGATAGCCCATCGCATCCATCGATATAGCACGATAGCTTATCACGTCCATTGAGAAACAGTAATAGCCTATCGCACTCATCAAGAAAATGTGATGGTCCATCATGATGCTATCGATTTCTCGACCTCACAAATCTTTGTGTTCGATTATTCAGTTTTTAATCTTTTTTCACCTTTGCTTTTGCGGACAAACAGGCAAACATATAAACATACCATCAATTTCGAGATTTAGACCATGACTTACAATCAAAGGTATAACTGAATGAAATAGAAAAGAAAGAATATATGTGATTTGTCTTTTTTTTTAACCAATTAATATTATCATAGATGATTCCTTATTTGAGACAAAACATATCGAAGAAATGATACATTGAAGAATAAGAAAGAACTAAAATCCATGTTGAAATATTTGATTGTCTTTTATATTAATAAATAACTGATTGAAAGTATATGTTTTCCAAGACTTTCGCGTTCTTTCTTCTTTTTTTTGCATAGCACAACATTTTTCCATAAAATGAAAAGAAATTACAAATATTATCTATTGGTTCCATTTGATTTCAATAAGAAAAACTAGAAAGATATATGACACTTAATAATGAATATGATATTAATTTATTTGATGATCATATTTATCCAAAAAATAATAATAAACGATTAATGGAAAAATAATTCGAAGCAAATAGTCTAGTAGAAACAACATTTGTTAGTTATGTACATTAAAAGAGAAGAAAACTTCAGTTGATTGTTGATCATCTCAATTTATATGATGGTTTCTTCAATCAATGTGAAAAATATTTTCGAAAATAAATTAGATAACAATAAAATAATTTATCGAAAATATTTATTATTTTGATCAAATTATTTCAATATGAAATTTATTTGTTTTTATACATATAAAGATAAAATTTTTTCACCGTTATTAAAAAAAACTATTTCTTAATTAATCGAAAACAATTTTTGAGTAATATTTCTATGAAGGAGAATATCAAGAAAATTTAAATGAATAGAAAATATTCAAGAATTTGAGCATTTTTAGATAATCATGAAAAATATTTCACTTCAATTAATATTCAATTCGTTTTTTTATAAAATTATGATAAAGCATACAAGATATTTCCAGTTGATTAGTTATTCAACAAACAAATAAAAGATGCATTATTCTCAAATATATATGAATTTAAATAATCAGTAGAATAGATAATATTAATAAATAAGAAAAAAAATATTATCAAAATCAGTTTATCAAATGAGTGTATGAATGATTAATTATAATGCTAAACTATTAGTAAACTATCTAATAGGATGATTAATTAAATGGGAAATTTTATATAATCAATTTTCAGATTATTAAATGAAAAAGAATAACAATCAATTAAACAGTAAAATAAATATAGAAACTAAATATGTCTTACAATATGCTTTATTTTCTTTCTTTGTTTTTCATTTAGATATTCTCATATTTATCATCAATCTTTTATTTTTTTCTGGATTTTTATACTATTCTTTATATCTAGATTTTTTTTACTGATAAAATTTATATAATTAATTTGTCAAATTTCTTTTATTTACTCATATAAATTGTATAATTTTACTGATAATCTAAATAATAAATTCATCAGTTTTTTCTAATTTACTAATCTTTGAATTACTCATCAATCAATCTTTAAACTTATCATTTATATATTATTTTACCGATAAGATTTTTAAGTGCCATTTCAAAATCGAATAATAAAAAAAATTTTTTTCACTTTATTTTATTTTTTTCTGTATTTTTAATTATATATATGATAATAAAAATAAAACTTTATTTTCTATCAGTATCAGATTACATATATATATATATTGTTTTTGTTTTCTTCATTGTATAAACCCAGGTCTGTTTGTATCTAAAAGATAAGAACATTATTAATTATCATTAAAGTTATTTCAACAAATCATTCACAATGATCACTTTTAATGTGTTTTTCATTTTGTTGGGCTCGAGGTTCAGTTTTTCCGATGAGTATATGGCATTATCATTGAGTTTATTTTCAATACCAACACATACCCAGGTTGAAACAGCCCGGTCATAAACGATCGTGCGCAGAGAAATACTACCGTATACCACTGTATTTTGACGTATTACCTGTCTCAATATTACGATCGTATATCTCCGTGTCGTATACGAAGAAATACAGCAATATACGAAGGAAAATACAGTCGTTTACCACCTTCGTAATACGGCAAAATTCGGACATATACGATCGTATCGTGAACATATACAGACTCCGTATTCGTCGATCTGGGTATGTTTCCTGGCACATTAACAACAATTGATTTTGGAAGATAATTAATATCTGGTATCAGCCATATATTTGATACTGTACCAGGTATAGGACATAAACTTTTATTCGTAGATCTCCAGGTTGAGCGTTACGAGCTTCGCATACGGTCGTTTACTGCCGTATACGACCGGATACCACCGTACACGGTGATATACAATCGCAAACCGCAGTTGCATAGTTTCGTATATGGAAGCTGTGCACGATCTTCGTATATCTCCGTTTTTTCATGTAAACGATCGTTTATGAGCTAGCATATTTCTATACATATTCTACCATTATTACATTTTTTAAACTCATTTCCCCCCGAAATTGAACAATTTTCTGCTTGATTTTTCATTTTTCCGCTGGAGATGGTTTGTAAGTGTTACACGTTACAATATATTTCTGTATGTACTGAATCATTATTAGATTTTTTCTAACTCAATTTTCAGCTAAAATTGATCATTTTTCTGCCGGAGATGATTTCTAAATGTGAAACAAGGTAACACATTTCTATATGTACTTTATCATTATTACATTTTTCTAATCCATCTTGTGCTGAAAACTTTATTTTTAGCTTATCTTATTTTGAATTGTTTTAGAATCTATTTAGTTATATCAGACTTTACGTTGGAGCTTGTTATATAGAAAGGAGCATTTTTGACCTGGAGTCTATTTTTCCGATTAGAATCATCATTTTTGTCATCGATCAGAAAGTTGTCCAAGCCTCATTGCTTCTCTAATATGTATTCTGACTAGTTATTTATAAATTAATATTGAAAAGGAGATGAAGAAAGTACATGTTTTCCCGATATTTGTCACTGGTATAGATTAAATTTAGAAATAGTTCTATATTAACAATTTATAGAGCATTCAGTTCTATATAAAACTAAATATTACAATAGGCTTTCACTCAAATAAATAAAAGGTTATAGGCGTTTTTCTAAGACTTGATTAGTCTGTAAAATAAAATCCTCTTCAAAATTCAATTTTTGAAAAATCTTCTATTTACAATACAATAGACTTCATGTCTTTGCTTCGAGATAGAAAAACAAAGTAAACAGCATAGTTTATAGAATAAACTTCTCTCTACGAAATGAACGGGTACAAATATCTTTCATGTTTACCATGGTTAAAATTTGCATCTATTTTTGAATTACAAGCAGATTATTCCAGTTTTTTTTTCGGTTAAGATAGGTCATGTGTGACAAAGACAAAAGCAATATCATGTTTTCTCGTGGTATTCAATAAAAATAAAATAATTTCTCATTTCTTTCTTTTGCTAAGTCTCCAGAATTTCACTTCCGAATCTTGTAATGTTCCAGAAATGAGTTCGTTTCCCCGAACTGTAAAATCAGCGTCCGGATCCCAAACATTTTCGACAATATACGTCGCTTCTGCATCAAGTCCGATGTTACTAAAAGTAGAATTGTAAGACCACCAGCCCTGTGTGGGGATAGGATCAAATAAGTTGTTATTGCCGGAATTTCCATAGTTTGCAACCAAAACTACAGCGATATCCGAATCATCTGACGGTCCGGCAATCCACACCTGTCCCTGTCGACCATGAGTCGGATTGTTGTTACCTTGTGTAGGTCGCATAGGATATTTGACTGTAAAATTATTGGCAATTTCCAGTGCTCGTTTATTAGTAAGAAGTGCCAGACCATATTCATCTAACTCGGTCATATTGGAACCAATGATGAGATTTGCACCAGCACCAATCCAGTGACTCATAATAGTTTGCCGTTGAACGTCAGTGATACCGCTGAGAGAAGCATTATTACCGACAAAAAGGTTATCCATATCTGGATAAACGGTCAAAATAGTAGTGTTCCTATCACTGACTTGTACGATATATTCACGATACTGTTCGATGGCACGTTGCACGGTAGACCATTGCGTCTGTACACCTGGACCACCATTCAAATCTTGATCTGTACGCATAGTATCAGCACTATTGAAAGGAGGATTAAACAGCATGGTGAGATGCGTGAATAATTGATTGAAAGGACTTACTTAGTGCTCCAAATAGCATAGTATGTTTCATTACGAGAGAGCTTCCATGATATGTCAAGTCGTATTTGGCGTTTCTGTTGTGCAATGGCATTATGGTAGCACACTACAATGCCACTATTGTCCTCAAGAAGGTTGACACCATTGTCGGGACTTCCAGGAGTGACATAGTCGAGTTTGATCATATCAACACCCCTAAAATTCGGGAGAGAAATATTCTCGATTAGATCTTTCTATCTATTTATTGATATGTCTACTATGTTCAGTAAAGTCCTTGAAATATATTCAACCTATACACTTTTGTTATTCTTTATCTTGAGTAGTTTATGTAATGGACAACTCGGTTTCAGGCTAGAATTTAAACTTCTTTCTATTGCTCTGCTTAGAGTATTGCTTTGAGGAAATGACGTATTTGCAACTTTTGGAGGTTTAAAATAAAAACACACGAAGATTAGCTATAAATAACGAAAAAATCATATCAAAACCGATGAATATATCATCGAACTATGAATATGTTTACCATTCGGCAAATTGGTCAATTACCGAGTTACACCATATCTGGGACCCTGGATGACTGTAGTTGAGATCAATCCTTGCCAATCCATTATTATGTCCACTGCCAATCTCGAAGAGACTGTAATTAGTGCCTAGAACAGTCTTATTTGCATCATTTGCAAAATAACCGGGCACCACATATACGCCCAGCTTCAAACCTTTGCTGTGGAGATGATCTGCTAGTTGAGGGATGTTGAAGATCGAATTGTCATAGATTATTCGTCCATAATCATCCCCTTCAGCACCCACAGACCAACCAGAGTCCAAGGAACATAGATCGTAGCCATAACCACCAAGTACATTAATCAGCTGATCGCATTGCTCTATGACATTTTCCTGATTGAATTTCATACCCAGACTCTGCATCACAAAACTGTTCCAACCTCTTGGAGCAGAAGAAAAACCACCAGGTGTTCTTCCATATTGAAGCACAGTCGAAGCGGTTTTGACCGAGAGAAGTATGTAGACAATAATAAAATAAGGCATGAACTAAAGAGGATATACAGATTGAGAAAAAGAAAAATTATATATTAAAGAAAAAAGAAGTGCATTTCAAATATTAAAAAGGTGAGATTATCAAAGAAAATCGATTGTGGTTTCTTTTCTGGTGATACATAAATTTATAGAGTCTGCCATCTCTTAAAAAACATAGTCAAAAAGTAACTCGATTGGTATTTAAGACTCGAAAGGTTATTATGTAAATCCTAATAGCTTCAACGAGAAAAAAATCGTTTTTTTTCTTTATGCGATGATTTCATATGTTTGCTTTCTCGACGATATCACTTTTTTTTTCATTTGTCTCATCTGTTATGGTACAGGTGGAAAAGATTCCCAGTAAATCTGTGTGGCGCTTCAACCTTATTTTACTTTTTTTCTTTCGAAAAGTGAAGAGCAAAATTACATTTTCTTTTGTCACCTATTTGGTTTTCTGATTGCAGAAGATAATTCTACTAGAATTTGTTTTAAAAAGTGTATGCTAAAAAGTTACAATCATATAGTGTACTGGATTTTTATATGACTAATTAACTTAACGGATGGATCGAAAGTTTCGAAATAAAATATTTGATTGTTCTTCATCTGTTTGTATTCATTTCGAAAGAGTTAGAATTAATACTTTTCTTAACAACATCTTTATTTGACTAAACGATGCAGGATCATCATTCGGAACAGATTTGTCTGATCCAACGATTCAGATGCCTGACAAAGCATCTGTTTTCTATTTTTGAAATCTGTTATTGTATTTCTTATTCATTTTAATCAGTAGCAACAATTGTCAACTTCATTTTGAATGATCATTTCGACACATGAAATCCATCCAAATTTGACATGTAAAAATTGTTTTTGTTTATCCACTACTACATCAAAACATGACCAATATTCATCACCTAGTTTGAGTCCGATGAAAACTTGTTGCTGCTTGGATTTTAACTATTTTCTACTCATTGAATAGTTGGGGAAAGAGAACCAGGAAGCCAAAAAAAACGGTATAGACGATCTACTTTTAAAGTAATTTCGTAGGGACAAGTTAGAATAAACTAAAAATGGGATTTAGAGTTCTTCGGTGATACTCTTTCGTTTGCAATCATAAAATATTGTCATGGACTGTCTGTTAAATATAAGTAAAAAAGACTTATACTCGTCCTATCTCTATAAACTATGATTGAGGATATCTAAAAAAGCTTCAAGCTATGTGATGAGCCGGAATACATTCTATTTATTAAATGCAGTTATAAAGTTCTCTCAGTCGGTGGCTGTATGTATCTTTGTTGTATTTTTCATTAAATGCTGTTTAGAAAGTGTAAGTTGAAACATGTACTTCTAGAGAATAAAAAAACCTTGACTGACTGCCAAGACACACGTTCTCTCGCTATCACCTTTATTCTGTTGTCTTTTATTTATCTAGTTTAAAATAGAAAATGATAATGTGCATTTTCTGCACGATACTACTTTATTACTTATTACATTCTTTAGCTGAAAGGTGAAGCTATGATTCTCTCCGTTACATTACAACTTCTTAGCTTTACTTCATTTTGGTTAGTCTTACATTTACTACCATGCGTTATTTGTCGTACTGTTCCTCTGTCGGAGCGTTTAGTTGGCTCTCGTCCCAATATCGTATTAATAATGGCCGATGACATGGGATGGGGTGATGTGGGTGCAAACTGGCCTAATACACGTGATACTCCATTTCTTGATTATTTAGCTTCCATAAGTCTTCGCTTGACAGATTATCATAGTGGAGCTTCAATTTGCAGTGTTAGTCGAGCAGCTTTATTGACTGGACGATTACCTCCACGTACGGGTGTTTGGCTAAATTTTGCCTCAACTGCCCTTGGAGGATTACCTGTTAATGAAACTATCATTTCGGAATATTTAAAAACTGTTGGTTATGCAACTGCTATCCATGGTAAATGGCATCTCGGACATCAACCCCCCTATCATCCTTCATACAGAGGATTTGATGAATATATTGGTGTTCCATATAGTATTGATATGGGTTGCACAGATAATCCCGGAGCTAATTATCCACCTGTCAAAGTCTGTCCTAAAGATCCGCCGCTTTATTTCGAACAAAAACATGAACATCCTGATGATCTAAGAAAAGTTATTGAAGCTGATTTAACAGTTGGTATTCCATTATATCAATGTCTTACACCTCGATGTACTGATGATAACTGTAATAAAGAAATAATTGAACAGCCAGTTAATCTTTCAACTTTAACACAATCTTATATTGATAATGATCGACGATTTATTCAAAGTAGTATAGAAGCAAAAAAACCATTCTTTCTATATTTACCCTTATCACACATGCATGTACCACATGATTATGCACAACAATTCAAAAATGCAAGTGTTTTACCAAGTGTTTATGGTGATACATTACGAGAATTAGATTATCATGTTAATCAAACGTATCAATTGTTAAAAGACTTAGATATTTTAAACCAAACATTGATAATCTTTACTAGTGATAATGGACCGTGGTCATCAAAATGTGATTTAGCAGGTAATCAAGGACCCTTTACGGGTATTTGGCAAACATTGCCATTACCTTCTGGAGGTGGAGGAGGAGGTACAGCAAAGTTTACGACATGGGAGGCAGGACATCGTGTTCCATTCATTACACATTGGCCGGGTGTAATCAAACCAGGTATCATCTCTAATGCTATTGGATCAAATTTGGATATATTACCAACTATTGCTAAACTTGCTAATTTTACTTTACCATCAAATCGTAGCTTTGATGGTAATGATTTGAGTCCGGTGCTTTTTGATGGTTCCAATCAAGGCCATGAATATCTATTTCATCCAGACATACTCGGCGTACTTTCAACAGTTCGTTATAATCAATATAAAGCTTATTATATGACATATCCTGCGTTTGATGGAGCATGTGGCGGTACAGAAGGTTTAATCATGCATCATGAACCACCACTTATTTTTGATCTTAGCCATGATTTAGGTGAATCAACTCCAGTAGTAGTTTCACAATCTGTATACGATGCAATTGATCAAGCATTACAAGCAAAGTTAAAAGATATTGCTTCAACACCGCGTTCATTCGTTGACTATCGAATAGGAGGATTAGATGCACGTGCATGTTGTGATGCAGGACATATTATTTGTCGTTGTACAGACTAATGTCACTACCGTTTGTTCACAAAAAAAATAATCGTACTATAAATAGACACAGTACAGTACAGTACATAGTTGAAAAATCCTTCAGAAGTTTAAGGAATGTCCAAGAACTAAGAAATGAGAGTTACCATTTCTCTGTTCTTTTTTTCGAATTATCTACTTATGACCAGCACTAGCAGCTATATAGTTTTTTCACAGTGTGAAACTTATAAATCCTTGACAGTATGAGCTTGAATTTGGTGTGGCAGTGGAGCATGTAGAGAGTAATAACATATAAAAAGAATTGTCTAAATTAGTTGAAGAGAACAAAAGTTATTATGCAAATACAGCTATAGTCCTAATTATGTCAAAAGGTTGCAATTCATTCATATCTATGAGGTCGCACAAAATATGAAGGAATAGAGGGCAAAAATCGGCGAGTTTACTGCAATTCATCACATATTTATTGTTTTTACAAGTCATGATCAATTGCCAATCTATCACTGATTTTAAAGACATAGGTAGTATATTTTCAAGATATATTTCAAATACAGTATGCATATGATGCAACATTTGGATTAGGATAACATCTAAATCGTAACGAATTTTTATCCTAGTCCGATCTTCATAGTCATACAGGATGAACAGGAACTTTGAATATCAGCTATCAACTAGTGAATCTGACAAATCATAGCGAGGAAGTTCATCTTGGATGAATTGTAAATAAACTCATAAAGTACGATCAGGTATTTTCTATGGTTCAAAACTGATATTGAGAAAGTACTACCTGTCGTTCTTTGTTATCATTCGAATCAGTCAAACATTTTTAACTGATTAGAAAAAAGATCTTCTACTCATTTGATCGATCAATGAAAGACAACAAAAAACCAGTTATGTCTACTACAATTAGAAAAATTAATTAATATTTTTTGCATAATTTTTGTTACTATCACATACATATCTGCGCTTTTCACCATGAAAAAATGGAAATGACAGATCCAGAGATATTCATCGCAATAGTGGCACTTTTGTTAATAATTCAATATACTGTCTCTTTTTAATGATGAAAAATAAATAAAAAGAGAAGAACTAAGATAGAATACAAGGTTTTTATTGAATTTTCCACTTTTATTCTACTGCTTGAAAACATATTTATCAAACTAATTAGAATGTGAGTATGTGTTACCGAAATATTTCTCAAAACTCAAATAAGTACGGTAAACTCTTTGAATGAGAAACTGTAACAACATTATCAACATACTTCAGATTTTTTCTATAAGCCCAGCATTAATTAGCTTTGTATCATAATTTATTGTTGATAACAGAGAATTTTCTGTTTTGACACATTAATTAAAGAAACTCTTGAAATAACAATCTTTCTACTCTTTCCCAGATTTCGAACTTTAACTATAGAAAAATTTAAAAAAAATAGTATCTGACAATGTTATTACAATATCTCATTCAAATTAAAAAGCAATATATCTCAAAATATGTCCAATAAACTGCTAAAGTTTCAAAGAATTTGCTTTTATTTAATACAAGGACGATGAATTTTAAAAGTATTTCAAAATTTGTCGAACAAATTGTATAATATATTTTGTCTATACAAAACAAGAGCAGTTATAATAGTGGAAATCAAGATTATTGGTTCAATAACTTGCGACTAATCGCCAATATTATTTTAGGTGGATACCAACATTATCATAATCAAAAACTGCATGTGAAATAAATTTTGATTTAATTTCTGTTTCTATACAATACACGCTCGTTGTCAAATGCAAACAGTAGTTAAAATATAATTTATCTTCTATTTTCCCGTCTTTTCCACAAAATAGACATTATTTGAATTCTTTTTTGTAATGATTTTTTGCTTCAATGTTATACATTTAAACTGTATCATCTTCCTGAATTAATATGAAACATTCACCTGTTCGTTCTCAAATTAGAAAACTCATGATTTTTAATGTATGCATAGTGTTTCATAAGAATTGAGGCTTGACTAAATCAGCTTCTTTGTAGATTCTTAAAGGTATAGAGAACGATTTTTATTATATTTAGATTGTGATCACGAATACACACTGAACAAAGACTGATCATATATATGAAATGTCGTCTACTAATGGTACAATTGCTCAAATAAATGCAGCATCAACAACAACTGTATTAGTATTAGGTTTTATCAATTTTATATTAGGTGCAATTGGTCTCATATTTAATCTTATTATTTTTACTCGTCCATCTCTACGTAATGAACCATGTTCATTATATTTTTTCTCGTCAACATGTTTTAGTTTATTTGTTGTATATGTGATCGTACCTTTGCGTATACTTGCAAATAATTTCAATATAGATATGGTTAATAATAATCTTGGAATTTGTAAAATAGAATTTTTTGTCAATTATTCAGCACGTGCAATATCTTGTTGGTTAATTGTTTTGGCATGTATTGATCGATTTTTTCATAGTTCAACAAATGCAAATATTCGTCGATTGAGTTCAATAAAAATGGCAAGATTAACAATAGGGATTACGAGTTTATCGATTATAATCTTATACAGTCATATGCTCGTTTACTATGAAATAAGTTATGTATCTGATCGATTTGGTAATATAGAGGGTACATGCAATGCTCGAATAGGTATTTATCGTACATTCATTAGTTTCTGGTATATGGGTCTCTACTCGCTTTGTCCATCGTTGTTAATGCTTATTTTTGGTTTTCTTACTTTGAATAATCTTCGTCAACATCGTCAAGTAGTTCCGAGCATTCGTAGAACAAATCAAATTGTTCGACGAACAGACAATCAACTTTTACGCATGTTGATTGGTCAAGTATTTGTCATTATCATTTCTACTTTACCTTATTCAATTAATCAACTCTATTCAGCATTCACTACGAATTTTGTAAAAAGTACGCTTCGCATTGCTCAAGAAAGTTTAATAAGTCGAACATTGGGTGCAATGACTACTTTTGCTCATACAACTAGCTTTTATTTATATACATTGACAGGTACAATTTTTCGGAAAGAACTTCGTAAGATTATTCAACGATGTTGTCATCGAAATCAAAATCCTATACACTCAGTCCATCGTAAAACACATGTAATGGACATTTTTCCTATCAATTGAAAACGCACTACTACATCTCTATATTAAATGTGCATAATAACAATAATTTATTTCAACCATGAGCTTAATTTTAAATGTATTTATTTATAAGTTTCTTTCAAAAATGTTTTATAAAAAATTAAATAAAATATCATCCTTCATTTCATTATATTTTAATACATAAACTATTGATATTGGAATTGTAGTTCTCTTGAGTTTAAATTGAGTTGTTAATGATGAAGAGACTGAAAATATAGTTTGTCAATTTAATTCCTTTATTGCATGCTTACCTCCAAGCATTAGTTTACACACAAGTAACTGCAGATACCCAGCACTCGAAAGTAGATTCAGGTGATGGCAGGTGCTCATAGAGTTTTGTAAAATAAAATAGAAATTGACGTCATAGCTAGAGTGTGTCTCATATTATTCCAACTCGAATTTTTCGATCAAGACAAGACTATTTTTCGAAAATAACGGATTTTTATAAAATTTGATTGAAAAAATTGAGTTGGAATAATACAAGTCTGATCATAGCTGCAACACTAATTTCTATCTTATTTCAGAAACGATTATGGGCACTTTAGCACCTGTAGTATCCAAAGGTACCGAACAAGTGCTGCAGACACGTAACCTGCACTTTCTCCCTCGAATTTGAAAAAACTTATTTCATACAAGATCGTAAACGATTGAAAGACATAATAAACGCGGTTGGCCAAGGTATTTTTTTTAATTTTATCTCTGCTTTTCTCTCATGCACTGTATTATTACTTACCTTTACTCATTTCATCTACATTCCATGAGACTATATCATATGTATTCGTTTTACAGATTTGACTGTTGACTCAAACTAGTTGGTCGTCAATTAGTGACAGTTGTTCGAGTCAATGGCGCTCAAGGAAGTGCTATTGTACGATCATCAGTTTAAACATGTAAATATAAAGTAATAATATATGAAAGTGATTCGCAAAAACAACAAGGTTATGTAACGTTCAATGCTGCTGCCTTACTATATATTAAATACAGTAAAAAACGTAAAAAAAACTGACCAATAGAAAACAGTATGTGTAGATACATCGAAAGATTATTTTGTCTACAGCGTCTGTATCAATCTATTTTTCATGGAGATGTGCCAAGTTGTACGCAAAAAGCCGAATTCATCGATTACGTCAATGATAAATATAGAAATTTAAAAACTATTTATGTCGAACCGACATTGTATAGGCAAAATTGGAGAAACGCCAGAAAATTATCAAAATTAGCGATGGTACATCTGTATTTGCAGCTCTAATCAATCAAAAGACGAAATTACATTTAATTTATATTTATGATATCGGTCCTATTATTCGTGAAATATTAGCAAGCTCCGAAAACTTTGTTGGACAAGATATTTGTCTCTGTAATGAAGAAATGAGTTTTGAAGATATATCCAGAATTTTTATAAAAGTGACTGGTATTTCAGTGCTAGAGAAAATGTTAACTGAAAAGAAATTTCGAATTTACCAAAAGTTTACTAGATAATATAATTGGCACACACAGATAGATAGAAGAATATGATTATTATGGTAAAGATAAAGATTGGAAAAATGGACAGAAACTAACAAAATTAATTACATGCTTAAGAAATGAATGAAAACTTTACTAACTATATATTTTGTTGCTATGTATTTATTTTAAAAGATTATTTTTATAATAGATTCTAGCTTAATATTTGTTGAAATAATTATAAGTACATTCAAAATGCTGAAGAATACATTTATAAATTAATTCTCCATAAGACTGATATTTTATTTTTTTTTATCATGACAGAAATATAACAGATTTCGATCGTGAAATAGATAATGAACGACAATTTTGAAAACTTTATTCTAACAATCGGCCACGAGAATATATTCGACAAAAATATATAGAAAAAGAACGTGCAAGTACGATATCCGACTTTTGATCTTCTCTGCTATAGAGTTATCTGAATTTCTACACGATCAATTTGAACACTGAAAAATACATGACATAGTGTTAATAATTTACTCTAAATCTAAATTATACATTTCTAGCATATGAAATATATCCATAAGACAGCAATTTTAAGTATTGAGAGCTTTTAATGTGGATTGATGTAAACCGCCTAGATTTTTACAACCTATCCAACCACCAAATGATGCTTTTCAAAAACTGGGAATAGATTGGTGCTCTCTAAAAAAAGTGTCATACTGAACATTTTAGGGTTCTAGATTTGGATATCATTTTAAGAACCTTTTAAAATATCAAGGGAGCAATGCATCCATCATGCGGTAGGGTTTTGTCGACATATAGAGGGATTTTTCAAGATAAGTCACGTGAAGTATTGAGTATTCATCGAACCGCTTATAATACTTAGAATGCTGCACATGCTCCACCACATTTAGAATAAACAGCGTTTCTACAGTCTGAATGTGTTTGGCATTTCATCCATTCACCCTGCCATGTGGTATAGCAATATTCTCCTGCACCTAATAGCACAGCTTCACACTGAGCCCAGCAATAGCCCGATTTACATCCATATGAATACCCATTTTCACAAGGATAGCCGCCGAAAAAACACTGAGTATTAATATTAATTGATTTGTATATTTGTCCTCTCTGTCAACAAAAACATTTGAATGAAATAAGAAGTATTTTGTTAAAGTTTAAGAAAATTTAACATACCAACATAAGAGTAATAAGCACAGCGAAACAGCATTTTGATATAGTGGACATTTTTAATTCTTGTATGCTGTGCTTTGAAATTATTAATATATATTTTTAGAATTTGTTCTATAAAAAAAGATACTGTCTATATTGAACTGAGTATTCAATTGCATTTCTTTTTACATATGTCATGCAAGCTCTCACCAAATTAGAGTCAGTTTTAAACGAAAACAGCGATTTCTAATTTTCTGTCTAAGAAATTATTTGTTGGAGAAAGGACGGAATATAAAACTCAAGTTGTATGCAACGTTTTCTTTCACTTGATAAACCAGTTCCGTCCAATTCTGGGAACTCTATCAATGATGATTGAGCTCCAAGAGTTGAATGAAACTAAGTTCGGTGATAGAACTGATTCTACAATGTGCAACATCGCAGAATAAGAAGTATTCTCGTTAAGTGCGTCACATTATTGCTCGAGATTTTTGTTCTAGAAATGCTTCTTGAATTCTCATCAGTAAGGTACCTCTAGAAAATATTCCATAGGGGGAGTTCAAATAGTATTGAACATTATTACAACAAGCAAAAGTAAGTGTTATAGACCGCCACGCGATTTTCCTATCACTGCAAAAATGAATTCAATAGTCTCATTTCTCGTTTCATAATGGAATTAGAAAATATAATTTCACTATAACTCAACTTATTTTATTTGTATATTTTAACTCTACAAGAAAAGACATAATCTTGCATGCTTTCACAGAGAAAGAATGAACGGCTCACATTGATTAGAACTACATTTAGACCGGGAAGTTTTTCATTTTCGTCAACATGTTTGAAATTCTGTTTATTAATTATTGTAATGTGACCTATTAAGGAGCATCTTATTCATTCACATAATGATACTTATAAAAGTCTAATTAGATGATCGAAAACACAGGAACATAGAACACAACTCTTAGAACAAAAGCTAGAGCTAAGTTTGTTTGCCTTTCTAAATATACGAGACTGATCTCACTCAAGCTTCAAATTCTGGTTACATCGCTAGTGCTAATGTCATACAAACTATATTACACAAATACCAGTGTCACATATCCAGAAAAGAGGGGTCCGGGAGATACTGCATCTCTCAAGGAGAAATGCCGAGAGGTTCGTTACCTGCAGAAGATGTGGTAACTCTCGCACTTCTTTACACTTCTTCAGCATCCCCCGATCTTCTGGATACACGACATCTCTTTATACAAACAAATTAAAACATTCAATAACAAATAATGTATACAGAATAATTATTCTATCTTTCTTGAATCCCATACTGAAACAATAAATTTTAAAATAAAAAAAATTCAAAGGTATACAGCCACTCATGTGGCAGTTAACAGTGATCTATTGATCATACAAAAAATAATTAGTAGGAATCAGAAATGATTCTTAGATTTCTAAAAGAAAAAAGTACTTTCACTTACCCTTTTATATATGGTCAAACGAAATTTCTTGAAGTGAGAAGATAGCTACGAATTTAAATATTTTTGAAATTCTCGTTATCAGACACAGCAATATCTTTCTCTCAGGTATGGAATAGTACAACGTATACTACAGTGGAAGTTTCCATTGTAACTTAAAATAAAAAATATGACATCATAACTCTTTTTTTTCCAACTGATAAGATAATAGTCAGAAGAAATGTAATTACATCATACTATTACACTTTTTTACAGCTATTTTTGTTTTCTTTCTTTTTCGTGTTTTGTTGGTCTCAAGATAATGAGACAGTTAGTATCATATTCATCAGAAGAATTGAAGAACTTTTCGTTGTGAAAATAAATCGAATTTTTGCCAAAATCTTTTATATGGGATAGTTCTACTTGGCAGCACTGTCCACGGACCTTTCTTTTGGAACCTTTACCATAGTTTCGGAACCATTGAAACTATTTTTTTCTTCGCTTTAACAGGGCGAGGGAGGAGGTTTTATGCTGAGGATGAGGCAGTAAATAGTTGCGGAACTAGTGTGGTAACTATTGAAAAGGTTCCAAAAGTTAGGTCCGTGGCCAGCCTTCCGACAGAGGCGAGTGAAAATAGTATCTGGTAACGTCTCTGAGTCATATAATCTACCAGAATAGTGTGACATCTTTACTCTCTTTATAATCCATGATATAAAAAACTCCGGTAATTTTTGATACGCTGGGGTTTCTTTCTCTTTCTGTTAGTTTTTCTTTTCATTCATGTTTCTTTCACTATTTTTTTCTATGAGTCACGACAGTTATATTTATTGCGCAGGCAAGAATATTATATGTAAACAATGTTAACAACCAACAGCTTCTTCGATCTTGTCATTATTGGATGTGGTGCAGCTGGTGTTGGTGCTGCACTTGAATTACAAAAACATAAACCAATTCCGCGCTTTACCATTCTCGAAGCTCGTGATCGGGTAGGTGGTCGAGCTTTTACCGATACACAGACTTTTGGTTTAAATGCTCCTGTTGATTTGGGTGCTCGTTGGCTACATCGTTATCATTCAAATAATCCACTTTATATTTATTATTCTCTATTAGATAAGGATCAAATTGAAAATGATAGGTATGATAGATTGAGAGCAGGCATTTTCGATGAAGACGGTACACGAATCACTATAGATTTACTGGACCAAGCTGAAACAATTTTCGAGCAGTTTTGTACGACTATTAAAGAATATTCATCTGAAAAAGAGGACACCTCCATATTCAATGTCATTCGGGACGAATATGCGAAAATCTCGAGTGAAAAAATGAAACGTCTTGTTGGTCTATGTCTTTCTTCTATTGAAGATCATGAAGGCTCAGATCTAACTAAACTCTCGGCCAAATCGTATGCAATAGGAAAAGATGACATTGAAGCACCTATTCTCTTAATTGCTAATGGATTGGGCTCTTTTATCAAGCAGATAATTGATCAAAATAATCTTCCTATCGAATTGAACACTGTTGTCACTCATATTAATATTTCCGATGAATCAAACGGACTTGTTTATATTTCAACATTAGATGGTCGCCGTTATTCGTGCAGACATGTTCTTATTACTGTACCACTCGGTTGCCTAAAGGCAGGTTCGATTGTGTTCATGCCTCCAATACCCGATTGGAAACTAGCAGCTATTAACAAAATGGGTTTTGGCTTGTTGAATAAAGTCTTCCTTCAATTTTCGTCTATATTCTGGGATGATAAATTGCAAACAATTGATATTATTACGAACGATCACTATCAGTGTTATATTTGTATTCCAGAATCTCGTATTCTAGTTCTATTTAGTGTTGGTAGACACGCACATGAATTAGAACAACATAGTGATGAAGAAGTTGTTCAAAAATTAGTCACGTCTCTCCGTCGAATTTATCCGTTAATGACTGATCCTATTAAATGGTTAGTTACAAGATGGGCATGTGATCCATACTCTCGTGGATCATACACGAACTTTGCAGTGGGAGCCGATTTAGAAACTGTGAAAGAGTTAGCACGCGAGTCTCATGATGGTCATGTACATTGGGCTGGTGAACATACAAATTATAACGGATCAATTGGTTACATTGACCGTGCATTCGAAAGTGGTCAGCGTGAAGCGAAATGTATTCGAAGAAAGCTTGAACAATCTCCATGAATAAACTTCTCACAAAGAAAAACTACATAGATTATCGCTATCTTTTTTTCAGAAAAAATAAGCAAATAACTCGAATGGCTTGTCATAACACATTTGTATTTAGATCAAGAGGGAAACGGCGGATTTTTGTGATTGCCAATCCATGAAAAATCCGAAAAAATCCAGAAAATCCGTCGTTTTCCCCTTGGTGTATATGCTGATCTAACGGCGGCAATATATGTAGATGTTCAGCAGTTTCTAATAAAAGTAATATTTGCATAATTTAATCATAGAACATCCAACATATTACCAAATGCTGTAAGCAAATTTCATCTTCTGATTTTCTGATACTTGATTGATAATAATTAGCATCTGTTAACATGTATCGATTAGGGATAAAGCTTTCAAAAATGATGTTCAGCTTCTAAGAACAACTGATATGATTCTAAAAATTTTAGCTATTCATTCTTTATTCATGTTGTAGTAAATATTATTTGAAGAAAATAAGTACAGCCTATCTTCTCGCGGCTTCTTCTAGTTAATACAAACGGACTCCTGCATACAAGAATACCTTGTTACAAAATGTATTCCATTTATCATAAATGGGTTTTACAATTCTAATCCTTACATATCAACCAAAATATTTCACGTAAGCTGTGTTTATCTTCTTAGGAACGATAAAATCGAATCATTGCATGAAATATGATATAAATATTTCTTTGAACAAAATAAACTACATACTAAATCTGATCAATTTGTCTTCTATACTAGTTTTTGTTTGATCTCGTTTTCATGGCACAGTCACATGTCTTGCTATTTTATCTACACTGAAGGTTTCTGTTCCATACAATGAGAAGTAATGAAAAAATCGAAAATTAAAACGTAGTCATCAAAGTATAATACTATATTAGGTAGGGAATCAAAATCAATTGCATGTTGACGAGTAATTATGAGAAGTTTAAAGAGTTTTATTTTCTTGTAAAATTTTTTAACTGTTATCCGTATGTTTAGATGATCCGCACATTATTGAATATGGTGATCCAACTTGCGTTTGACCTCTCACACTGTGAATTTAAGCGGCATGGATGTCTCCAAACGGCGCACTTCCATAACATGATATAGTTTGTCGTCAGTATGTAATAGAGCGGGTGTGTCAAACTTGCAGGCATCAACCAGAGTTCACACTTCGTTGCAGCCTAACCCACTTGTTATCGTTCGTTCAGCGATAGTAAGTGCATTCGCATTGATACATTGTTCTTCGTCAGCTGTAGGCTTTTGCTGTTCTATACCTGAATCTCCAACGATAACCATCCATGCAGCTTCATCTAACTTCTTCAACATTAATTCTCTTTTTCTCTAGTCTCCAATATTTATTTTTCTTCTTTTCTTTCTCGTTCATTTGATATTTTCCTTTCGTTCTCCTATATTCGTTTCGCTGTACACACATCACATATATTTGGATTTTTTCCATTTCTGTCTATCATCAGAGATGGGTAACTCCAACTCCGGAGCTGGAGTTAACTCCGGAGTTGATGCTTTTTTACCCGGAGTTGTTTTGATCCGGACTGGAGTTCAAGTGGAGTTGGAGTTGGAGTTGGTACTTTTTTCCAACTCCGACTGATCTCATGACTAGCAAAAGAACGACAAAAAAATCACATAGATGACCTTCAATAAATGCACTGAAAGAGAGAAAAATAGAGATATTAAAAGAAAAAGAGAACTTTTACAATGACTGGTCCTACAATCGAATGCTGATCATTTATTAAATCATTCTATCTGTTGCACGTGTATTTGTTTATCTATATCTATATCTATTCTTTGTTTATTATCAATCTATATACCAATGGATTCATCATCTAATACATCAACAATCGATCTCACCTTTTCATCATCTGATGTAGAAATGAGTTCACCAAAAAGTACCAAATCACCCAACATAACAAAAGCAAAAATTGGTCGACATGGTATTGAACAATATTATGATGATTTTAAAGAGTATAGTGTTGGTGATCTTAAAGGTAAAACATCTGCAACATGTACTATATGCAAGGAAACAGTATAGCATTTGAAAGCGTCCACATCGAATTATAGTCGTTATCTTCAACGTAATCATCCAGTAGAATTTTAGCTGTGACCGACAAAAAATACATCTAAGGAAAAAAAATCGGAGAATAAAATGCAGCAAACCACCTTATATGCTATTTTATCTCCTAAATCTCATACAATGAAATATGGTTTGGGTCATCCTCGTCAAATTGAATTATCGAAGATGGTATTCAATGATTTTATCCTGGGATTAGATTTACCATTATCGATTACTGAAAAACCTGCATTTGTTCGAGCTATATGACAATAGTTGATCCGAAATTTCATGTTCCATCTCGTCGTTCAATTACATCTGATTATCTACCCAAAGCATATGATCAAATCATGGTGAAATTGAAGAATGCATGTTCATCAGCAAAATTTGAAGCCTTAACCTTCGATGGTTGGACAGATAGACGTATGAGAGCTTTCTATGCTGTTACAATGCATTACATTAATTAGATTGGACAAATAAAAGCACATTTGCTTGCTTTTAATTCTCTTTATGGTAAGATTTATTATTTGATCTAGGACCGCATAATAATATCCAAGAAAAACAGACTAAAAAGAATAAATGGTCATTGAGGACATATTGTCAGTGTAAATATCGACTGCCTCGATTTAAGTAAAGAAAAAAAACTTGTTAGTTTATTTTCAATTGGATCACTTTAAGGACAAATTGTCGATCTGCTATGTAAACGAAAATAGAGATTATCTATCATATTCAACACTTTGTACTTAGATAGAGTAAGAAAATAAGAGAAAAGAAAAAAATAGTCAAGGTCATTTAAGTGCGTTTAAATATATCCGACCAAATAAAAAACAAATTAACTGAATAATAATTGCCTTCACTTCGATGAAAAGAGTCAATCGATTTTTTAATCGATTATAAGTAAAATGCGAATCATTACATTTCGATTTTAATCACATATTAGAGGTAGTCGTACTGGTGAAAATTTGTTTATTAAATATGAGCGTGTATCAAAGACATTTTCAATTGGAAATAAAATTGTCCGACTGATTACAGATAACGCTTCGAATAATTTATCTGCTTTTGGTGAATTAATTATTGCTGGTTTCGAATCGTATTTTGTAGCTGAAGATGAAAGTGAAGAAACTGATGATGATGTAGATGAAACAAACTTGAACATGTCTGAAGGACATTGTCCTAATGATAAAGAAGTTCTGAATGGGTTTGAAAAAGGAGTAGAACTATTACGTCTCCCATGTTTTATTCATACTCTACAACTAGTTGTAAAAGACGGTTTGAATGAGAGTGCTTGCACTCGATCTGCAATGACTAAAGTGGCTAAAATTGTGAAATTAACCCATACAAGTGTTCCAGTAGCAGAAAAGCTACAGGAGTTTAAATATAGTATTCCACAAGTTGTCATAGCTCGATGGAATTCTCAGTTTAATACTGTATCACAAATTCTTGATATACCAAATGTATTGCTCAACGATATCTTAACGGAACAAAAAAATGGTGAATCAATATTATCCATGAAAGATTTACATGTTTTACGTGAATTTATATCAATCTTCACTTTATTTGCCGAAGCTACCACAAAAACACAAGCTGAAAAATGTGTCTATATATCACTAGTAGCACCAAGTATACTTAGCATTTATTTTGATCTTGAAAATGAATTGAAAGTATGCAAGTATTCGAGTTCGTTGTGTAAGATGCTTATATATGCATTAAAACAACGATTTGGTCGTCTTTTATTAAATCTGGAAATACCTGTCGATGACTCGATAAAGCGTCGAAACACGTTTAGTCTGTTCTCTGATGATATTTTTCTTATTTCTAGTTTCTTGGATGGAAAATTTCGACTTCGTTGGATTTTACAATCTCTTTTACCTGAAGAAACTAAGTAAGTTTGACAATTATTCTTAGGTATTCTCTTTTTCTGTTCATTTGTTAACATATGAAAATGAGAACAACCACATATGATTTATGCGCTATACATGAAACATAATTGGTATATTTGTCGTTTTAGGAATCGTTTATGTGAGAAAATAAAACGACTTGTTGTTCAAGCAGCCGTTCAAGTTTAACCAATGTTAATAAACAATGACAACAATCAATCTGATGGAAAAGATTGTTCTATCGATAGTCCAACAACAAAAAGAAAAAGGTTATTTTCTTACTGTGAAGCAACCTCAGTACTTCCAAAGAAAACACGAATCGACACCATCCAAGAGATCAATGATGAAAGTATGTTATTTTTAAAAGACCAACATTATGAAAGTGATCTTATTTTTATCAAAAGCAACCATTTTCCACATTTGCATCAATTGGCCTTACAAGTACTATGCGTTCCAGCCACATCTGCACCTTCTGAACGTGTTTTCTCAAGAAGTGGTTTGTTGATGAGACCACATCGAAGTCGATTATCAAAGGATACTGTAGCTAAATTAACATTTGTTAAATGTAATCTTGATTTGTTGAGTTAAATCTATGAAGTTTATGGAAACTCTTCAAACAAAAATAAATCTTCTGAAACTAATTATCATTAATATTGATGATAAATTTATGATAAAAATATTCTTTTTAGATTTAATATTCACTCAATTTCGATCTAGTGAATCGGAGTTGAATTGGAATTGGAGTGGAGTTGGAGCGGCTTACCCCTGGAGTTGCCCATCTCTGTCTATCACATATGTTTAATCTTTTCCACTATCTATGTGTCATCCTCTCATATGTATGTTCAATGGATTTTTCTTTTGCTTTCTATGGATATTTCCAACACTAACGGATCACCCTTTCTATATATAGACAGCGTTTTTCTACGAATAAAGAAGACACATTTAACCACTGAACACCAATCGATAAGATTGTAACAGAATATCATTGTCGATTCATACGTAAAGAATAAGACCGCCCATGACAGTATATTCAATACATCCTGTTCTAAAAGCTCAGATCCATTTTCAGTTATATGGCATTTGATAGCTGTTTTAAAACACTACAAAATGACAATGTTACAGCGAGCAAAATCGAAAAGAGAGTTCAAATATTCAAAGTTATCATTTTTGCAGTAAGGAACAAGTAGGTCACCTTAGATGTGTTTTCTTTTCAGACTCTCTTCTTCGCACATGTCTCGACCTATGGCAACAACACAAGAAGCAAATATTGAACTTCCTGATGAAATGTGGGAGAAAATTTGCTTAACAATTCCGTCTCTTCAAGATCTTCTTCGACTTTCAACTGTATCTCATCGTTTTCGTAGAATAATTCCAAATGAGCATTTTCTAAGGAATTTTTTTTTCAAACCATCCTAAGCTCTCAGACGAAATGATTATTTACATAAACTTCTCCAATACCCATAATCCACTTCATCAAAATCCCTTGGTTAATATTATTCCTGCCAACGACAGTGGCACTCCAGGCATCCGTGATTATTTATTACACGAAAATGTAGTAGTGCATTCGGATCCGTTTTTTGAGCGAATTCTTACAAAAGATTCTGAAAAACCTGATGTCTTCAACATTTTTGATCTTTCGGGAGTCAATGGTGAAAAACTCAGCATTTCACTTCGGTTTATTTTGCGGAGTTTATCATCGACAACGAATCGAGAACTGATGTTTATGTTTGCATTTCGCTCTGAAGATGACTGGCTCAGCTTACATCTCAGGGTCTGGAATAACAGGCAACACTTTGGAACTCTTCAACCGAAAACGATACATAAACAGCAGTTCATTATATTCCATTTTCACGCTTGTTTTCCAGGCAGCAGTCTGGTTGAAGTTGGGGTTTGGAAGCGACATCTCTCCTCAAATAAGATTAATTCAATATTTAAACAAAAAACAACAATGAATAGGGTTGATTTAGTTAAAGGAGTTCTAAGCAGTCTGAGTTTCTAAGTAAGTGATCTACACAGCAAAAACTTGGGTGTTTTACTGAATTTCTCGTTCTTTGCTTGTCTTTTCTAGACTGAAATAATGGTGGAATGATAATACCAGCATAAACAACACTGAAATTTCACTTATTCGAAAACATAGATGTAGATTTTTATCTAGCCACGAGTTATTTGTTCTTTTCTTCTTTTTCTCCTATATTTCGAATTCATTTACATTGACATAAAAAACAAAGTGTTTCAATCGCATCATTTTTCAGTAATATTTCAAGTCTACTAAGCTTATAAAATTTTAAAAATGCGCTGAAAATGGTTTTAATGTTTCTTTTCGCTAACTTAAATCAGTGTAAATAAGTTTATTGAATGCAGTCGTATTTCTAATCGTAAAATGTTTTTGTGTCCGTGTACGATCCCACAGTTGCAACCTTCTCCATTTATAGCCAGCAGCCTTCTCATAGAAATATACATCATGAGTTGACGAATAATTATGAGTTAAGAGCACTTAGTTCAAAAATCCTGACAATTTGAAAGGATTCTAACAAAGTAGAGCTTTCAACATTTGTATCAGTAAGTGCGAGAACTGTGAATACTGTGAGAATAGTTCGGGCTGCTAGCTTGTCGTTCCCCAGATACTTGGTTTTTACCAGTATCATTTTAACCCACTGCCGTGGTTTCCTTCATGGACATCAGAAAAACTGCATTTCGAATTTTGACTTGAAACTTTTCTTGGATACAGCCCTCCATGAGAATAATTTATTGTAAATGTTTCAGCTTTTTTGAATGCTCCTATCCTAAAATAAGTTCATTGGAGCCTACTGGTATATGAGCGACGTGACAAACATTCTATTACCGCAATTGTATCTTAGGATGGAAACAATTAAAAGGTGTGAAACTTTCACATAAACTATTCTCATTAAGCACTGTATCCAAGGATTTGATAGGCCACAAAAAATTATAATGGCGCGTTTCGATTAATTCTTAAAAATTTGTAGAGAACACTTTGAGTAGTCTCAGAAGCCATAGACAACAATTCTCTAGAAAGACCCTAAGAAATTATGGGAACAACACATAGATAACTCCTGGAAAATTTGCTCAGGATAATACGTACGAAGATACGAGAGATGCTACGGAGATATGAAAAACATTTTGACGATACGGACAATACCATGTAGATACGAGGATATGCACTAGTTCCTCGTCGCAACTGGTTAACTTAGTACCAGTCCAATTCGTACACAGTTAACTGGCACTGGCGCATCTCCATTCCAAGCCCATATCTTGGCTAATTAAAGTCATAAAAGTCTAAAAAAACTTTTCATCATCTTTACGTTCTGCGAAAAATCGAATGAGATTTAAAAAATGTGTTCTTTCTCAGACTATTCAAACGGTTCTCGACGGGCTGATGAAACTACTCATATACATCATTCTTCTATAGCCTTAACCTAAAAAATGAACCTAAATTCTCTTCAAATTCAAATGAATAATCATGAATGGACTATATTTCGATCAAGAGAGATAGAATATTAGTTTAGGAAGTTCGATCGAATCAATTTTATTCTTCACTAAAATTTTATCAAATTAATGTGTTTAACTAAAGTTTAGAATGCTTTTTCTAAGATTTTTCAGCGTTAAGACATAAAGTGAAACAATATAGTTATCTTCAATCTATAAGGACATATATCATTCGTTTCTAAAAAATTGTCTTCTTTGGATGTTCATTGGAAATGATGAGATCATTTCGCTCTTGATATTTGTCAAACAATTCGATTAAAACTTTCTAGAATTCATCATTTTTTTATTAAAAATGTCAAAGATAAAGCAAATGAAATTAATCTTTAAAAATAAAAAATTTATTTATTTTTTTTGTTATTTGATTATTTATCGATTAGCTATATCCAGTGCAAATTGCACGGTTTTTTCGGTTATGAGCGAAATATGATTATTGTGTGGGTAATCCTTTAGCTGATGTTCCACACTGATGGATGAATATGCAATAATAGTGAAAGTGAGGTGGAACACCTACTAAAGGAATACCGACGATACTTTACAACATTATTTGGACATTGTTTACAGTCGCTACAGTGTCACATTAGTCGTTTATAACAAGTGTTTGCAATCATCGTAATTCATTAAAACTACTCAAATCCCCAAAATATTGACAATAGCTATTATAAAGCACTTGTAATCCATACTCTATAAGAAAATGAACGAGGAAATAAGTAAAGATATTGATCTCAACTTATAACCATATCCTGAAAGTATTCCTATATCATTATTTGTGATAATAAACAAACAAAAATGGAAGTATACTATGCATATATAATCTTTAAAAAGTAATTAAAAAATAAAAGAAAGTTTAAAAAAGTCTTGCAATAGCTACACCAGAGAAAACAAGTAATATTGCGAATACTTCCATTTTTCATTCAACAAACGGTCTCTGATCAAAATGATTGACAGCTTCAATATTATTACCATCCGCATCGATGACAAAGGCAGAATAATAGAATCGGTGATATTGTCGACGAAGTTCAGGTGGCCCATTATCTTTGGCATCATGTATTAATGCTTTACAATAGAAATCATCGACTTTACTATGAGAACTGGCAATAAATGCAATATGACTTCCAACTTGAGTACTAGCTTTCTGTGAATTGTTTGCAGAACTTATCCAAAACGATGTAAATCGAGAACCAAAATCAACAGCTTTGTCGCCATCAGTGACGATCATCTTCCTGTAGCCCAATGTAGACAGAATAGCATCATAGAATGAAACTGCCTGTTGAAAATCAAATGTTCGAATACCAATATGATCAATAGACATATGAAAAGAATACAAAGTATTAAAGGTTTTCTTATTTAGATTAATTTAATTATTATTTGATTGATATATTTTATCATGAAAGAAAACGTATTGAAGAAAATTTCTATCTTCTTTCTCAATTCGTAAAAAACTTACTATTACTTTATATTTTATTATTTACAAGTCTGACTAATGATCTTTTTCTTTTTTTCTGATGGTGGAAAACAAATAAGATGTAAGACCCCTCAGAGAATCGTATTAACGGGCTTCAGAGAATTCACGATAAATATATAAAACAACTTACTAGATTGGATTATCCAAATACTTGAATAAACAAATAACAACAGTAAAGAAAGATAAAAACTACTGAAGAAGAACATAACATAACGAGATACATTAAAGAGGAGAGAAGAAAATCAATAACAAAAATAGAACCAGATTAATGCCATAGAATGACGCCTGTTGATACCAAGTAGAAGATAGACATTTTCTCCAAAGCGTTTTCTTTTTCGATAAAATATATTAACTAAATAGTAATTAATAATTTAATTCCGATTTTATCTTATATACAACTACAAATTAATTAATCCTCGTGCTACGATCCTGGATCATTTTATCCTGTTCTGTTGTCGATAGTGAAAAAAGGCCTGACAATGCAAGAGTTAACTCAATAGTAAAAAAGATAATTAACCGTAATAATGTAACTTCGGAAATCTATAATAATGCTAAACAGTTTTTGACAGATCCAAAAGTCATTATTCAGCATAGATTGTTCATTGAAATTAACAGGTAAAGATCGACTTCATTTGACTGAAGGGTACTTTTTCATGATGTATCCGATAAGGAAAGGTAAATCAGAATTTCTATCAATTATAAAACGTCGTTCAATCATTTTCTTGACTCTGAATTAAAATCGATTGATTTCGACGAGTCGTAAACAGACATTTCGGAAACGAACTAATTTTTTAAAAATAAACCTAATCTTTTGACATCAAACTTTTCCAAGAAATAAAATTCTTTGCTGTTAATAATTCTCATTACTATAATACTATTGTTATATTTAATGGGAAAAAATCAAGGAAGAAATGTGTCCTTCTCAGTACTTCTATATGTCTAAAGTATAAAAGTGTGCTTTTTCTTTCTTGCCTCTCCATCACCAGAACGAAAGTCACTTGAAAATATTTGACCAATTATGAAGGATATAATAAGCAAAACAAAAAACAATCTAAGGCAATCTGTCAATTGATTCATTTGAGATATTACTACAATATAGCTAGAGTCCCATGGTCTTCAATATTGAAAAGAAAGTACTAATCATATTTTCCGATCATTTCTTCCGAATAGTGAAGATCAGAGGATTTTAGCTACATTGGTTAAAAAGTTATAAGCATTTGCCTCAGCTATTCTTTTTTAAAATTTCGACAGTATTATATAGTATGAAAATGCATATTCAGTATGTCACGAAAGCAATTAATGATTACCCATGTCGCCAAAATCGACTAGGTTTTGATGATTAATCGCGATTTCAACAAAACTAACGGTTAATCGCGATTTTTATGTGAAAATTAATGATAGATCGCGATTTATCGCCGATTTTTTGATATAAGCGATTAATCGCGTAAAATCATCTGTTTTGGTGATACTGTATAACAATCGCGAGAAATCATGAGTTTTTCTGGTTTAAGAGGATAACTGATTGAGAAGGACCAATTTTTAGGAAAAAACGCTTGGAAAATGATTAAAATAATTAGACGTATATTTTGAATTACGGAACTCAAATCGGAACAAAAATATATTTAATAATTGGAATATATAATATTTTTATAAATTTCGTTCTATATGGTGAAATGAAAACTACCAACCAAGTATCTAGTCACTTTTCAATTCAACAGATACGGGAATGAACTCATTGACATTTTTATTATATACATTGCAGTAGCAGTTTTGTTTTTACACATATGGCATCTATCATATATGATCAGTATTAATTTAAAGAAGTAACGCTCGTCCAGGGACTCGCTCAACTCTTTCTCGCAAAATCGTGTTCTCCAATGCTACTAAGTTTTTTTATACGATATTTTTAAACTAACACCGGATTCGAATACCTGGACCTTGATTACCTTTCTAACAACTCTTATAAAAAAGTTTCTTTGTAAAAAAAAATTATCTTTTGTGTAAAAATTTTAAAAAAACTAACATCAGATTCGAGTTTCTTGACTTCAATTACTCTTTAGTAAAACTTTTTAAGAAGAAATCTTTTTTACTGGTTTCACTTTAGTTTTTGACCAATCGGTGAAGTGTGGACATACAAGCAAACAAACAATTTATACTTGGAAGATTCTTCTCCACAAGAAAGAGAATAAAATTGAAAACGAACTTATTAACCTCTTATTATATATATATATTTAAATAAGTTTTATCTTCATTTAATATCTATTATATATGATGATTGTTAATTTGAAGTAGGAAGTCGACAACGAACTCATTGACCTCTTATTATATATGTTTATGTAAGTTTCACTTTTTATTTATAATAAATTATATGTGAGTTCATATAGCAAGTCTTGAACTACTTTATATATTTTCTAGTTCAATTTTAGTTGTGAACAAGTATTTACAAATTCAGGTAAAATAATACATAATCTTTTCTTCTTGTCTTAATAAATTAACTTTTATTTAGACGCATCATGTCAATTTTTTGTTAACATCACAATAATCAAGGTTAATATTTATTAACAATATGTTGTTATTATAGTAAACAAGTCATGTATGATATTATAATTTTAGTACCATTATTTTGAACAAGATTATATAATGACATTCGTTCTTGAAGAAATTAGTTGAAATCCAATTCATGTTTTCATTTATAATTTATTTCTGTGAAAACAATTTATGCGTTTTATCAATACAATGA
This sequence comes from Macrotrachela quadricornifera, assembly GCA_022393335.1. Taxonomy (NCBI): domain Eukaryota; kingdom Metazoa; phylum Rotifera; class Eurotatoria; order Philodinida; family Philodinidae; genus Macrotrachela; species Macrotrachela quadricornifera. Next base: position 150,213 of record JAJEKB010020013.1, read on the forward strand.
AACTACTATATTGCTTACATTTGAACATTTTTTAATTTCTTTTGTTTTTATGAAATTATGCTTTATTGTATTGGATTTCTATTGACTTCTATCATAAGTTGATTGAAATTAACTTAATTAAAAGTAAAGCTGATTAAAAAGCTCTGTGCAGATTTCTTTGTTAGTTTGAAAGTATTGCAAAGATGACAAAGAAAAAATCGCGATTTTTTTCAAATATCGGAGAAAAAAATCGGTAAAAATCGTTTATTTAGGCGATTTATCGCGGTATAATCTCACGATTAATCGGCCTAACATATCGCGATAAATCGTCGATTTTGAGCCGATTTTGGCGACATGGGTATACACTATACTAAAATAACATGCTCAAACAATACCTCTATTAAATAATAAGAGAATGAAACATGAAGAAAAGGGCAGTTAATAATAATAGATAACGTTTTTTTATGAAAGAAATTGGAATAAAAGAAGATATCCTATATTTTCACTCTCATTTTAATTGTGCAATATGCAGAAGGAAGAGAACAACAAAGTTGAGAAATTATGTATTGAAATTGCTTCTATATACTTAAAGCTACTTTCGCATATTATGAACTATTTCTGTACTTGAATGTATTTTTCTACTTGAAGTTCTTTGTTATCTTCTAGGCATGAGTTTACGGCAACATTGTTTTATTTCTGTATGTCAATAGAATCTGATCAAAAATTCACTTTAAATTAGTTAGGTTCATTTTCGTACATAAATCATAGGAAGAATCTATCCACTTTGTGCCGTATTTGTCTGCCAAATAATTGTTCCAGACTGATCAGTCCATATTAGATTTCCTGAATCTAGTATTTGGAGACAGACTGGTTTTCCACTAACACTATTTTGAGTAGAAGATGTCCACAACAGAGTACTAGTTGTTGTATAAACAGCTAGATTACGATCTAGTTGTAACAATAGACGGCATACATTGGACGTTGAAGCTTGGGTTGCTGTTCAAATTGCTGTTGAAGTGACATTCGCATAACCATACGCGTTATAAATACCAAATTGATTGTTTAACATTCCAGCTGCATAAATATGGGAAGTCGGTGAATAAATAAGTTCATTATTATAAACCCATTCATTTGTGGTACTCACGCAAATAGACGATGGTGGAACTGAAATAAAAGAAAACGAGAATAACAAAGTCCTTTTTTAATTAAAAATTTGCTTGATAATCAGTGTTTTTAAAAGCTTTATTTTTTTTGCATTGAAGTCCGGTGTAAAAGAAAGATTTGTGACTGCCTTTCCATATCAGAGTTCGATTGTGAGTAATATCTTTCCTGTAGTATTCTACTAATATGGCAAAGCTTAAACAAAAAAGTGTCATTTTTATAGAAGCACTTTAAAAGTGTACCACAAATTAGTTCTTCCCTAGCTTAAACGTATTGTATATAGAAATGAGAATCCACCCACACTTATTCATCACACGGAAAAGAATACTACTTAATAATTTTGAATTATTTGCAATGCTGTTCTACTATTCCTTTCATAGAAAGTCATTTGACAAACTTATTTTTAATACTGACATAAAACTTTTAGTTCATCTTTTATATCTTCAATTGATTCTGATACGTTTTTTATTGAATTTTCTGCTCATATTAATTGATCGCCTTCTTATAATTGACAACTCTTTTTAATTCATTAGAAAAACTTCGATGAAATCTTGAAAAAGTAGAAAAATGGAAACTTAAAATTAAAAATCACGCCATAATTAAATGGATCATAGCACCCTCATAATGAATTCTTAATTGCAAAAGAATCAATATTAGTGTGACTTTCTTCTTTTGCTTTGTGAATAATATTCTTAAAGGTACCAATCCTCATTGCATTTGTACAACAATTTTATTTTCAATATTTTAAAATTATGACATTTGAAAATTTTCACTTTCAATCAAAATCAGGAGAATCAATGGGCATGGGCATGATCATTTCTCAAAAAAAAAAAATTTAGAATTTATTCATGTTAAGTTTAAAATAGTTCTTGAATGCTCATTCTTTGATTATTTCGATTTCAAGAACATTTTACCTTATAGACTAGGTTCCGCACATTTCTACTCATGATATTCAGTATGATCTACAATTTATCTTTCCATATGTTGCGGCTATCAACCGGATCAAAAAGAACGTGAAACAATTGAAAAAAGAAGATACTTCTAGTTTTAGAGAGTTAGCTCTTGAATGCAAGATCAACAACTAAGATACAGATTGCGTCCTCTAACGATGCTTAACTATAGAATTATTCTATTCTTCAAGAGATAGTGAAGTTTGTGAAAAATTATTATAATTTTACATTCGTTCTCTACATTGTCACGAAAAGTCTCTTGTGAGTTACTTTCCTCCGATATTTTTACCTGTTGTGGTAGTCGTAGTTGCTGTTGTCGTCGTGGCTGTAGTCGTACTGGTCGCCGATGTAGTGCTGCTGGTTGATACCATAGTTGTAGTCGTACTGGTCGCAGTCGTAGTAGTGGTTTTAGTCGTCGCTGCAATAGTTGTAATTTGTACTTTCATGACAGATTTAATAGATCTAAGTTTAAGTAGAGATGCTTGTGGCTTCCAGTTACTATGTCTTTGCAACTCGATTTGAGGATTATAAATTTCCTTCATTACACTCAATAGGAACGAGACTTAGAAAGTTCTAGAATATTTCAGAATCTTTCACTAAATTAAAATGATTAGAATAAAGTTTTCATTGGGCAAAGAGATACATGTCTTGGTTTTTTTAGTAGATAAACGACTACATAACGCATATTAAGGAGGATGTTTTGATTTTCCACAATTGTCATATGACCAAGACAAAAGTGCGAATTGATTAAATTCTAACTTGTGGAAACAATCAACAAGACAAACATAAAAAAACATCAATGAAAAAGAGAAGAAAACCAAGTTTTCTTTCGAAATGGACAAGTAACAAAGATAGAATGATCTTTTAAGTACTTCACGCATAACATAGTTTGTATTAGTATAATAAAGCTAAACAGGATCTGTAAGTTCGATATTTATGCTTTATTCAATGCCTTGTTAATTCCTCTTCCTTTGTGCTATCTTGAGAAAAGATCCAAACAAATACTAAATTTCGATAGAATCATATTATAGAAAATAAATATTTGAAATAGTTGTTCAGTGAATATGACCGACATACTTCTAATAAGCTCATTAACTACTACCGTGTTGCTGATTGCACTAAATCGTAGAAAAATATTTTGTTTTTTACATTGTCATTAGAATAGAATGACATAGCAACAAATATAATAATAATAATTTTAATACCATGGGTCAGAAAGCATTAATATAACTCAAAATAAATAATTCAAATCAAAGAATTTCATTAATATCAAAGAGATACATTCTAACGATATGAATTATAATCATTTTTGCTCATGCATCATATATCTATGTACATACCAATGAACACAGTAGCCGCCACAAGCACTGCAAGTAAAATTAACAGTAGAGTAGCACCTATCAGAATATAAAACCAGTGTTGTAACATCCGAAATGTTTCATGTCTTCTCAATTATAAATCACGTAAATTAAATGTAGATACATACAAATAAAATAGCTTACTTTTTGTGTTTATTATGTTGTTTTCCGTTGCTATTATTATTTTTTCGAGCACGATCATCAAACAGACAATCGTATGAAGCAAAATTACAATTAAAACTATTGTTTAAGTTGATTTTTTCTTTGAGGGGTGTAACTTTTGTCTTGATTGCAAGTAATGATGAGCGATCTTTTAGTGGTGTTCGATACACCTAGAATCGAATAGCAAAATAGATCAGAATATTTTAAAAAAGCCATCACAGATTGAACCAAAGGGAAAAATAGATTCTAACCAATCCTAAGATACAATATGATTCAATAATATTCAACAGAATTTTTTAAAAATCATAACTCGCTTTTTCCTCCTTGAATCGAACCATATCGTTGGCACTCTGACGATAGTTTTTCAAATATTCAATTAGAATTTACAATTTCAAAATGTTCTCGTAAAAGAATAGAAAGTAGATAGCAGTCATGATAATCTATGTTGAGACGATTATAAATCAATATTACATCAGTGAATCAAAACTTGTATAATTCTAAAGTTTGGGAACTATGTCACATTTGTACGAATTTTCTGAAATACTTTTTCAGCTAGCGATGTAATAACACTTAATTATCAATATCTGGTAGAGTATGACTGTTCGTTCTCTCCACACAAACATTTACTTCTATTGATAATCAAAGCATCACTTATGAGAACAGATGAAAAAGAAAAATAATGAGATAAAATAAGAATGATTATTAGGCTTCCCAACTAACACAGTATATAACGAAGTGAACTTTTTTAAAGTAGATTTTCTCATCATTACGATTGTGCTTCGATTGATATTTTGATTGAATGAGTATAAGTAAAGATTAAGGTTTTTGTATGACAAATATCAATAAAAATCTACCTTCTCCATACAATTCTATTGAGAATGTTCTCAAAAATACTTTTTGTTATATTCAGTTAAGATGTTAAAATGTATTGCATTATAAAATAAAGAGAAAACTAATAAATTTCAGTCTTCAATAGTCTTCGATATATATGCATATATTTTAATTGAATTGCATGTTAATCAGCCGAATTTCAAAGTTGATATTATTGTGTTGTTCTCTTTTAGAAAATCATTAACTATGAACTGAATTATTTCATTCTTTTATTTTATACATGAAATAGACATCTACATAAGAAATTCTAAAGCAGCGCATTCCATTTATATTCTTTTTCTTTTCATTAAAAAATCATCTAAAAACTCACTCGATAGTGAAATAGCGAATGATCAGATGCCATACGAAATAGAAGTTTTACTTATGAAATTGAATTTTATTTATTTAAATTCTGATTTCTCTGACAAACACTTCTTGCATCTTGCTACACTATTCAAATAGTCGTGAGAATTCATTTCAAGACTGTTTCACTAAAACTTGATATACAGTAAAACCTCCATAAATGAGTACTTGGCAGAACGATCGACCATTTTTTTGTTGAAAATGAACCTCTATAACAAGGGCACCTCTCACCTCTCAAAGTGGAGACTATTTTTTACGACGTAATAAACAAAATAACTTATCTTTATAGTTTTAATTGTCTCGCTAGTGATAAAAAGAATATAAATAGTCATGTCATTGATTGTTTTCTTTCGAAACCATCGAGAAAAATGGCATCGTGTCACTATTTTTCACTTGACGAGAAAATTGCATTGATACAATATTCTTCAACGAAAAGACAAATACACACATTGTTTTCAATCGAATGCAAATATAAATATTAAGCGCATACAACTAGAAGAGACGGGTCACAATGTCGATGAAATTGTTCTCTCATGGTTTGTAGCACAATGATCGAAAAAGATTTCACTCTCACATCCCTTAATATAAGAAAAGGCACAAGCTGCTACTGAAGAAATTGAAATTTCAAAAAACTTCATTTTAAATAAAATAATAGAAAAGAAATGTGTTTGAAAAAAAAATTCTAATTGACAAAAGTACATATTTAGTATAATTATAATACTAAGAGCGAATCGAGAACATATAAGTAGGCCTGTTATTTATGGCTTAGCTAGTGAATATCGTACTAGTGGTTGATATATATAAACTCTATAAGGTGGGCGATTTGAAACAGTTCCATTAGCACCCATCTAAAAGAGGTTTTACTGTATTAAAATTGTGCAAAATAAAATCTAAATTGAACTTTACTTTTTCACACCTTCACCCTCATTTAATTCCTAGCCTTTAATATGTGGTATATGATGATATTAAATCTTAGTGTTACCTAATATTATGCGAAACTCTACGTATTATCTTCAATGTATCGAATTGTTCCATGTCAGTAGTAATTTGAACTGAACAATGGGATTTCTGATGCATAAATGTTTCAAGTCGAGTACTATTATTCTGAATCTTCTGATTATGTCGTTACGAAAATTGTGAACCATATTTCTCGATCCACTAGATCATTTTTCTTCTTAAAGATATCCATAATCTAATATTGTGATCAACACAAGTAGTAGAGTTATCTTTTGTATTTTAATCAATCTCAAGATTGGAATAATAGTTTTTAAAATAATGTTTGCCTTACTTGTTATCTCAGATCGAAAATAGATATAAGTCACGTGAAAATCTATTCTTTTGTCCGGCATACTGCTATTTTCAGAAAGTTTAGGTACCTGACTTATCTTGCCCTGATTTTCTTTTTGTGCATTCCATGTTTCGTTGGATGATGAATTACTAAATGAAGCCACTACCATGTCTATTGGGCTCGTAACTTTATTGAGTTCTTCGACATTATTCAATGATTTTATTGACTGATTCTGATCTTTCGATGATGAATTACTTTTCTTTGAATTGGCTATTGATAAATTGATTCGTCGCACCTGTATAGACGAATGGCTCATTAATTTGATGCGAGAAGAGATTTTCTTTTTCTTTTAAAACATAGATTTTTTGTCATATATTTCGATATGGTTTATTAGATATACATACCCGAATTGAATGTCTACTGATGAAAGATATTCTTGGTTTGTATTTTTTCGATATCATGATATCAAATTTTTAACTCTGTTTGTCTTTCACTACTAATAAATTTCTAGTGAATGAGTACATAGTATAATACGATTTCGAAATAGAAAGATGAAAAAAAAAATTAATTAAAAAGAAACCTTTTTTTTATTTTCTATTCAAAATTATTACAACGTCTCAATCGGTATCAAATTTTAATGAATGACATCGAAATTAAATTCAGTTCTTTCTAAATATCCAAAAAAAAATCGAAGAAAAAGAATGAATTTCAAAGCACTTTGTAAAAAGATATATAGCACTCAATTTATACATGGATGTTCCATTTGTTTTTTTCTTCCTTTTTCACGAAATAAGGCAGGGATTAAAAGAGAAAGTTTCTAGTAGTGGTCTTTGATTTATCATACCTATGAGATAAGGGACAACGGATGATGAGTACAATGTTCTACTTGAATAATAGTATCGATTCATTATAATATTAACCAATCAATTATTTTTTCAATATCAGATGATAATCAATTATTGACACCTTGCACTAATAAACAATTAGTTCAAATCAACTATAAAATTCATCATGGTTTTACATCCGATGAAGAAATATTCATTAAAAATCGTTGCTAATCAATTATTCAAACCAGAAATTTTACAAAATATGTATGAAATTTGTGGTACATCAGGTGAATTTCTAGAAACAAAAGTTTTGGTCTCGTTCTCAATTAAAAAATAATAAAAATTATCATGGTCCACATGATTTATTACGTTTTCAATTAATGTGTCTTAAAATAAAGGATGAAAATGGTCAATTTCCTCCTATTCATATATATCCTATATATGAGAAATCAGATACACAATCAACAGGAACAATCGAATCAATTTCATGTATTTATCATGAATCAACATTTTCAATTGAAGGAATATTTGAAATTAAATTAAAATTGATATAATCTTGATATATCTAATAAAAGTGTTGGAAACATTGTATATTGGGCTGGTACTATTGTACATGAAATGTTACATAATTTAGGTCATAAACATAAAATAAATGATTATAGTAATCAATGGCAAATAAATGTTTTTGAAAATTGTTTTATTTATAATGGGAGTTATTTATCTTAATAAAAATATACTCGAACAAATAATTATATTTTTTTAAGATAATATTAGTTTAATTTCTCCATTAAATATACACATATAACGATGAGTAAAACTAATTCTTAGTAATTTTGTTAAAATAAATGAAAGAATTACATTTGAAATTTTATTATTGGCATATTCCTCTTTTGAAAATATTTCATAATAGAGTAAGATCAGTCAGAATAAATATATTGAACTATATGTTGTCATATACGAATATCTAGTAGTTATTATCTTTTTCAGATTGTTAATGAAAGTATTTTTTGTCGATGATTACTTCATCGCGAGCTCTTATAATATTGTAAAACAAAGTAAAAATAAAAAATCGACAGTTAATGTAAATAAAAATGATAGCATAATAGTACATACTCTGTCACATACTATGAAAAATCAACATGTAGATTATCATTATTCAATATGATACCGATACTATAGTGAACAAACTATCATTCAAAGACAAATACTATAAAATATTCTATTGGGGAACCTCTTGGAGTGATAAAAAGCTTTTGAAGTCAGACTAATTCAATTTTGTAGACATTCATCAGCGATAAAATACACCAACTCGGTTCATCCTCTTAACGTTTTGTCATGGAGTTTTGATTATTGCAAGTTTTCGGTGAAAAACACGATTTTGCCCTTAAATCTTTGATATGTAACTGCAGTAAAAATTTAGACTCATTTGAGCGTTCGTAGACGAAGCCCTGCAATGTACTCATATTAATGCACGTATATAACTATTTTCATTAAATTAACATACGAAAAGAACAGAGCAGTAAAGGAACGATAGGAAGTACTGTTATTGATTAATGTTGTTTAATGCATATGGTATTTGATAAAGAAATGATCGAAACACAAGATTTTGTTGCAGTACACTAAAACTTCCCACTGTGAATGCCTCTACAATGTGAACGTCACCATATAGTGAACATTCTGAATTTCCAGCGAGCGATTTTTGCTTGAAATGTACCTCTCCATAGTGAACAATGAACGATTTTTTTTATTCCCGTCTGCTAGAATAATCTCCCTAATTTGAACGTTTTTCTTGTTTATATTATGATGCGTATGTAATTGTATTTTTCTTCTCTCTTGTTGTCAGTAATGGGTCAAGAATTTTTTTCTTTCCTTTCACTCTTCTTTCTTTCATGTTACTCTATTGATATTCTTCTGTTATTAGACTTTCTTTTCATATTCATCATCTATAGGATTTTTTCTTGTTACCGCTCTATATATAGCGTTATGTTGTATTCAATACAATCGACATCAGCTATCTTTCACGATCAAAAAATGGCCAGTCAACATGATTTAACATTGGAAGCAAAGTTTCAATTGATTAAAAACAATAATAAAAGAAACGGTCTTTCTTGTCGGAAACTCGCTCAAAAGTATCAATGCTCAATTGGACTTGTTTCAAATATCCTCAAACGAAAGCTTAAATACATCTCAGACTAAAATTGAAGACTTTTTTGTAAAACGAAATTAAAGAGATAATTCCATGAATAAAGATAAGAAATGAGTGCTACGTCACATTGATCTTCGCCTACGCAATAGAAACTCTTTATTCTACAAATAGGCATAGACCTCTATATAGTGAATATCTTTTAATATTTCTTTGAGTGTTCATATTAGAGAGGTTTCAGTGTAGTTACAACGCATGAAAACAAATGAATGGTAAGGCGAACTATCACAGTTCGATTGTTTTAAATTGAAGTAAATATTGGTTACTCTCTGAAATGCCCTAGATGATTTTTAAGATAACCACTCTTATACCATGCATAATGTATCATTGGCTTATAGCTAGGAGCGCACATTTGATTGTGAATGAGCGAATGGAGTCTGATAAATTTGTTCCGTTGGAATATTTGGATTTCAATATCATCGAGGATCACTCGATCATAAACGTGACATGCGATGACCTTGTACTCATGATTAATGACAACATCGAGAGGTTGAAGTTTAGCTGTTGTCTTAAGTGAAATTTTCATTCTTTCACAAGCTTTTACTTTCTCATAAATTCCCTTCCCATCTCTTTAACGAGTTCAACTATCTGAGAGCAAAAGAATACAAGACGAACAGCCACTTGACGGAACAAAAACATTGTCATGAGTTTGTTTGATACAGTACATATTACTACAACATCATTAACTTTGAGAAGATTATTCTTAATGTAATCATTCATAAGTATAATTGTCAGTGGTAGCATTTTTGAACGAATCGTTGAAAGCGTTGTTTTCTCGTCATGATAGCTCAACGTACGACTAGAATGCATCGCAAGTTCCAAACCAGATTGATTAGTATTTAAAACATAATCGGCTTTATAGCGTGGAAGAAGTGTTTGCACTTCAGCTACAAATACATCGACTGATTTTTGAACATCCAGCTCATTATCCATTTCTCGTTTGTCACCATTTAAAAGCAATTTTTTTTCTTCAAAATCATTATACGCTTAATTCAGAGAAAGTCTTTTAAAATGGTGGTGGTTTTTTATATCATTTTTAAAAATATATGCAACTATTTTTTTCCCTTTGCATATGATAAGAATAATTCATACAGAAAAATGAATAAAATGATATCAGATCAGTTTTTTTCTGTATGCTGAGATATTTTGTATTTTCGTGGTTTTATTTACGAACATCAAACCTAACCTTACTTGTTTTACGTGAATAAATATCATATTATATTTGAAGTTGAGTACCCAGGTATCGGACACAGCAAATTCGTTGGAGGATATTGATCGTGCACGTTGATAATTCCATCGTTTCAAATCAAAGTCATGAACTAAATACAGCAGATCTCTGGCACAATTGAATTTATCATACACGAAATCCTCTACAGAATTGATTTTTTGCTTTTTATTCCCGCTTATCCGACGTATTTTCGAAAACGAGCCATATAGTACTTTTATGGTATGCGTTGAAAGTGGTGCTTTGTATTAGCCTATGTGTGATACCTTTTGCCTGCTTTGAGAATAATAGCATCATAGAATTTAAGAGCGCCCTTCAAGAATATCAGAAGGCCATTGACAGATTTGAACTAGATATCTAGACACATTGTAATTCTTTCGTATAACATTTATTTTGATACTGTTCAACAAAACAATGAAAGGTCAACAGAATGAGGAAAAAATTGACTAAAAAAGTTTGTCTTGTTTTCCATGATACTTAGTGATTTTTGTAACTTTATTTTGGTGAAACTGTGCCTCTTTACACATCAGTTATATATCCAAAAGATGAAGTCAATTGCTTGAGTATTCGAGTAGGTAGACCTATCACAACATCTAGAACTGAAATATAGTGTTATTTCTCTCTCGTGAATGACATAAGGCTGAAAATTTCAGAGAATTCTATTAGTCTGTTGAGTAACCTTTTCTGTAAGTTTGAAATCGATCTGTCAAGTTTTCAATGATTTATGAAGTATATAATGGAATGGGTTGACCTTGTAATATATCGATAGTTACAGTAGAATGATTCTAGTTTCACAACAACTCATTAAATTTCAATGAAACTTGTACCATAGATAGCTGAAGTATAGAGTTACAAAATGAAACCAATCTCGACTTCTAAAGGCTTTCTACTCCTGAGTTATGAAGTCCACAGTGGAGACAGACTGCATACATTATAATTTTCTTATACTTCAGGCAATCGAGCTGCGGATGGTGTTGCTCATCAACATTCATCGAGAACTATATACACACTAGTTTTCAAATCTACAGTTCATAGTGTGACTGCGATCCAAGGGAGGGATACTTTTGGCCAGTAGTGTATGTGTCAGCCTGTGTGCGATGAATTGAGGGGTTGTCTGTCACAATCTTTGAGAAAGGACGAACGATGAAAGTAGAGCCAAATTTCTACCAAGGGAAACATCACAAGATTAAAGTGCCGTAAAATGGGAAGAAAGACGATTTCTATAGCGCGATCTAATTAACCTAAAGCTAATAATATTTCATTCAGATGTTTTTTCAATGAAAACAAGACTATTTCGACAAAATAACGATTTTTTTCATAAAACGTGCCTTAAGAATTTCTAGGTCGAGAGATCTGATTCTACAAGCCCTTTCTCGAAATTTTCACATTTGATTTTGTTTGATCAGCAAAGCCTATTTTCTACAAATTACTCATGCATCACAACATTAAGCTGTTTTCGGGTTAGCACCCAGTCAAACGTGAGAGTCTGGAAAACGCGTGTATTTGCAAAAAGTTTCTTAAAATATGCATCGACATGCAAAATATTTTTTAAATCATCATAGGCCATGCATTATCATGCGAGTTTTATAAAATATTTTCACTTTTTGCGTGTAAATACAAAAATATTCATACACGCATGGAGTTGCGTTTTGTAAATGCATGGATGGAAACGCTAATTTTGAAATTTTTTAGTAAAACATGCGGGTTTGTGCATGAAATCTACTCATGCAGATACTCTCATGCGCATCTTCCGCATGTTCACACAAAACATATGTCTTGCATGAAAATGATAAAACGTTATCTGGGTGCACTTGCAAAATAGTGAGATATTTTCTAAATCCTGTATATCAACACAAAAGAAGTGTATTTATACAAACTAATACTCAATCAATTTTGCATTGACATGGGAAGTTTTACTACTTTATATGCTACATGACGCTTCTTGCAAGAATTTAGTTTTTCTATCGAAGCGTATTTATTTATTTTCTATAAAATTTGGCACAATTTTCTTATAGCTATATTATAATTACTTAAAAAACTTCATTAGTTTTCAAAAATCTTTATTACTGTTGGAGTCAAGTGTGAAAGAAATAAAATCAGACTTTTTTGATTGATTAGTTACATTGGTTAAATTGATTTTTTTTAATTTGAAATCAATTGATTTCAAATTTATAAAATTAAAAAAATTAAAAAGATCTGATTTCAAATGTTTTACCTTTTAATTGATGTTTTGAACAGCAGAGATTAAAAACTTGATGAGACATTTTTTTATTTTTCTGATCTTTTTGGTTAAATTAATTTTTTTGGTTTAAGATTGATTCGAAACAGAAAAATCTATTTTTCCCCGTTAGTTAGATTTCATGCACATTTATATATAATAGGTATCAGGTGATCATTATAAACTCAATTTTGATTACATTTCTCAATGTAAGCAAATGATCGAATGGTACAACAGTTCGTCTTATAAAATAAAGTAAGTATGTTTGAATCTTATCTCTGGAAAAAAGCTTGTGTGTGTTCATGCACGTTCACAACATGTACTGCATTTTTGGATCATTATAATATTGTTATGTATGCGATTGCGAAAATAGTAAACTGTGTGATGCATCCACACGCATGCTACTTCATAAAGATGTATGCGTGTACACCTAACGATAATATTGCATTTACATGCCTTTTTAAGACTTTCACGTTTGACTGGGAATACATTATTTCTACAAAAAGTTCAAGAAGAAGTAACAGATGATAAATAATTGCATAATAAACGTATTATCTAACGACTCTCACAAATTTTTTTATGCGAGATAAATAGAAATATATGGCAATTTTAACATTATGTAAAAGAAAAATTGTCTGAAATATTAATGTAATAAAAAAATCCTCATATTGTTATTTCTACGGATGTAATTTCTTTCTCCTTATCATATATAAAGGTTTTGGTTTTTTTATTTAACTATCTTTTAAATATCTTAGAACACTTTGATCATTAGATTCTTTATTTCACCTACTTTTACATAATACAAAAAAAATAAGATAAGAATTGTCGACATGGATCAGTAATACTGATGTGAACACTTTGTTAACATCGTGTCACATATGTTATCTTGAAAAATATTTTATTTTCAACTTTGTTTGAGAATTTTTTCTATTTTGAATATGGAAATCGAATCATTGATATTTTAACTATTGAGATAGTTTTTTGAATCGTGTGGAAAGAAGATTTTACGGCATTGTGAATTATCACTAATTGTATTTAATCCTAAAGACATGTCTATAACAACATAAAAATAATATATTACCTATTTCGTTGACTCATATAATTAATCATTTATTTATTCTTCATGTACCAGCAAATATTATAATGCTGTTCTTCACTCAATATATGAACATGTGTTTTGAATACTTGATTTTTTCTTTTCAATTCTTTCGTTTTGCCTACCACTATTACCGTTTCGTCTTATCGGTGCCTCGTTTTTTTCTGTCAAACTTTTGAAGTAAAAATGGACGTCATTTGAAACTTTGTTCGATATGTTTATTATTATTTTCAGAACTAGCGTTTTGAATATTTTCTATCAGATAAGCAAGTCATTTAAAATATAGAATTTTTTATCATTAAAGAAAATTTTTGTTTTAAATATCTCTATTAATCTAAATAAGATAGCATAGTGATAGTTCAAGACCAATAAGCAACACTACATTATCAAATTAGTGATATAGAAAATGTTAATTTGTTAATTGAATGTGAATCGACAACACTTAAAGTTGAAGATTTAACACAATTTATTTTTGATGAATCTGATAATTATTATGAGCTCAACATACGTCATCAACTTGGTTGAGTACAGAATCATTTAATTTTTTTACTATCAATTTTTTTTTAAATAAATCTACGTAGTTCATCTTACACTTGCTCATCCCATATATCGTAGACATTTATCATTAGAATATCTTGACGGTGACGAACAATATTCAGCTACAATTCGTAAAAGTCTTGCAGCTATTCAAGAAGCAGATCGTTTGAATATTACTAATGATAAATATCGTATATGGTTTTTCTCCACATTTGTTAAAAATCAATATTTATTCAATGATCATACATCAATGTATTTATAAGTATGCACTTGAAACAATGTCAAATTGAAAACAAAAAACAGCACTTTCTGCTACTTGTTCAATCTTTTCGTATTATAACTACTCATGTTCAAATAGAATTAGGTTATTGAATAGATTTAAGACGACTAGAAACTGAAGCTCTATATAATTGTAGAACAGATCCATTTGTGCTTAATACACCTATATTAACAGCAACTACATTTTGGGCTAGTGCAAAGCCTAGAACACCTAATTATATTCTTCTTATGGCTCAATTATATATACGCGATCGTGATCATTCATGTGGTTTACAGATGTTTTTGGTGCAAATTCTGGATTTGAATACACGTGAATCGTTACCAGTTTAAAATTCTCATTATAAATGAATAGAGTGTATAGATAGCAACATAGTCACAGCAGTTGACGATGTACTTGATTTTTCGGATATTGTACCATTTCCAATAGGATATCGTATCCCTATAAATTTTTGGGATATTACTACTTGATATGTGATATCGATCAAATGACAAAAGCTTTCAAAATCAAGTATGAACTCATCATCTTACGTTCTACCAGCTATTGCGCCATTCAATGAGATATCGCTGTCATTCTATGGTACATCGCTTGTATTCAATAGGATATCGCTCTCATTCTATGGTACATCGCTTACAATTCAAAGGGATATCGCTGTCATGCTACGAGATCTCGCTTGCCATTTAATCGGACACCGCTTGTTATTCAATGGAGTATCGTTGGCATCCCATAGGAAATCGATTACCATTAGGGAGACAGCGCACATGCACATGTATTCATCATACATCATTAACGAACGTGCATGAGATATTGCTTGCACTCAAAATGAGATTGTTTTTTGACAAACCTTCAACGTACGATAATTGAAAGGATGTCCTTTAGAATTGAGTGACGTAGTACAAAAATGCAAGCGATTTGTCAAGGATTTCTACTAGGAAGATACGTTTTCCTATTGGAAATCTTTGATATGTGGTTATTCAAATAATATTCTTTAGCATTGAATGATATCCTGTGCAGATTCTGATATGGATGCAGGTTTATGCTGATGCAGCCATATGGCAAAAATATATAGAGGTGTCGATATCCCATGGGAAGTAGCCCGATATCTATTTTTTGGGAAGGTCGTCAAACCCTCGAGCTATTATCCTTCTAGGCTTTTTATAATCTCATAGAACGCTGCATTTTGACAAAATATCAACAGAAACGGCTTGGATCAGTTGAAATTCATTTCTCATGAATCTGGTACTCTTATGCGCTCTTTGCAAAGATTGGCACAGTTTTAAGAAATAAACTTTTTAAAAGTTTCATTTTTGTGTTGTTCAATCACCAATTGATCAAGAAGTCTACAATGAATCTTTTATGTTTTCAAAAAGGTTCGACAAAACACCATAAACCTTTGTTGTATTCTTCGACCATAGTACGGTATGTTTTTGTGTTATATCCGTTATTTGCAGAAAGAGAGAAAAAAGTGAATTGATGCACATACTTTCGTTCTGTTTCTTTTTGCGAAGAGTCAATGTCCTTGCACACAGTATACTTGAATAGTGGCTCTCATTTGTATAGTAAATATTTGATAAGAAAATGTGAGCTGGCGTCTATTTCTGACCATCTACAGTGGGTTTTTTTTCAACTTCCAAAAAAAAAATAACAAAGTCAGTACACAGGTGAAGTGACACTGAATCGACAAGGGTTGATGTGTGGCTTTTTCTAACATAACGATTCTCACAGTTTTATAGGGTCCTAGAAAAGAATCTGGCAAGTGTAAGACTCAAAAATTAATATAAAAAGAAAGAAAGTCTAGCCATTCGGCAATGTAACATAATATTTCATAAGCAAACAATATCACAACAAAACTTGTCCACCTATGAACTATGTAGTAAGAAAAACTATCATAATCCAATTTAAAATAAAGTAGAAAACAAACGGACAAAGATTTTCTTTACCGAAAATCTACCCGAAAGCCTACCGTTCCATACATCAAAAACCCTACAAAGGACTCACGTCTAATCAAGCGCGCATTTTTACTAGATGTTCTTAAATATATATCCTACTCATAGTAGATGCAAACACTCATAAGATCTTTCCTAGCCTACTTCACAGGATGCCCAAAAACTAGAGTTCTATGGTAGAAAATCCGACTTTTGTCACTATTGTTACATTTTGAAGAAAAACCAAGGTGCTATTCGAAATCAGTTGAACAAGTTTCGTCAGATCATATATATTCAATAGCTTCTCAAAAAATTTTCGACTGACTTTTACTGATAAACCAGGTTCGAAACCATATCGTTCTGTATATTTTGCACGATACGAAGGAATGATGTCTGATCAAGCTGAAATTTTTACCAGATGCTCGTAGGTATGTAGTCCTATTTATGGTAGATGCAAAAAACTCATGAAACCTTTTTTAGACTATTTTACAGGATGTCCAAAAACCCAAAGTTTCTGATCGAAAATCCGATTTTAGGTACTCGTATAACAGTTTGAAGAGAAACGAAGGTTATATTTGAAATCAGTGCATAAAAATACGTCAAATGATGTAAAGCTCAGCATATTCAAAAGAAACAGACATTTTTCCAAAAAGTATGGCTAGGGAAGATCAGATCTCAGACCTACCAGCCATAATTTTTAAAAATTGTTTTGAAAAAATTTTTTATCATCTTGGAGACGATTTTCTAAGTAGTATATGCCTATTTCTAAGTAAACGAAAGCCATTTTAGAGCAAGAAGACCGTATGTCCGCTCACTTATACTAAAGCTTTCCATTGTGAACCAGTTGAAGAAGAATTTTTGAGGATAACAACAAAGACCAAAAAAAGAACTGGAACCATTGAAGAAAAAGTTATAGGGACCGAGACTATTGTAGAAGAAGTTATTGAGACCAGACCAGAGTCATGGACTACTCTATTAACGTTAACATCAAGGCTAGAATCAAACTATCTACTAGAACTAGACCGAGACCAAACTTTGATGAACTTGATCTCGCACATCTCTACTGGCGCATCTCTGTATTTCATGTCAAGATCTTTCATCGCCAGTGCATTGGTTAAAAACATTCTTTGTTAGCCATCGATAAAGAGAGTGAGTTGGTGGCTGAGAGAAGATGGATGGATGGATGAAAATGAATTGGTAGGTGAAGGTGAAGCTAAGTGGGCATTTCCTCTTCAGCTTCACCCGTTCTCAAGCTAGTCGTGTCGAGTTTGGCAAAACTTATCGGATAGTGTATAAAACAGATCGAGACTATAGATAGAAGCTTTATAGTGATGAAAACAATGGAGTTTTAAGAGGTGAATATCTGAAGCCAAGCAGTGTGCTAAATCAATCCAGCTAAACGACATGAGCTAACGGACTTAGTTTGATTAGATTCAGCTCATGAATATGTACCTATTAGACGTCATCAAACGCTTTCTGTCCAAGATTTAAGAATATGGTTAGAACAATGGATTGTTACAGGACAACAACGGTACGTAAATGTGCTATTTTAAGAAACGTCATAACAAACTATATGATACCCTATCCTCATCAATGAAAGCTATGCTGCAAAATTCGATAAAGAAATTGTGAGGAACTGTCAGCGAACATATTTAAATCCTATCTGCGGAAAGGAATCGTAACCGAGCTCGAGTACGATGTTGACCAAGGTGCTCTTTAAACGGCAAACAAAATGTCCTATACTTCGTGCGTTAGTATACCGTCATTATATCAAAGTGGACAACTTTCCTATAATAGACGGTCATTTAAATTTTTAGAGTTTTTCAATAAATTCATTGAGTAAATATTTTCAAAAAAAAAGTGAACAGCAGATTTTGTAGGGCATAAAAAGATCTATCAGGTGAGATATTTATCGAATTTTTTGGTCATTATGGTGCTTATAAAATTAAAATGGAAAGAAAAAGAAATGATGTCCGCTTGTTTGTCTGCTGTGTATATGTTTGTCTAGGAAAATTTATGTATCGTCTCAAACAACCTATATTGTATTGGACCGCTCCGATTAATGCATCCTTTAATTCGATCAGAAAAGGAAGCGTCCGTCAGTAAGATGTTTCTTTTCACATTTGTGATGTCAGAAAAAACCTTTTACTGATGGATCTGCCACGCTCTGCAGATTCTAAAGGACAGAGGAAGGAGGCGTATAAGCATCGGAAAATGGGCTCCTAGACTCTTCATAGGCAATTCATTAGTAACTCTGCACAGAAAAATGAAATCAGTTTTCGTATGCCGACCTCAAAGGAAATTTTTGATATTAAAGGTCATTTTGAATTGAAAATACTGTAAAACACTATAAAAGTCTTCTTGGACCTTTAGTGGGTTCTTAGCGTACTCGTAGACATCAGATGTTCGACCAGAACATAAAGCTCTTTGGTAATATAGTAAGTCCAATTATTCTTCAATACAAAGAACATTCAATTCTGCATCATTCTATATGAGAACTACTCTTTTTTACGAACTTTCCCTTAGATTCGGTATACGAAAACTCGCCTCCCTTTTCTGCAGATTTACTAATCAACTACCTATGAAGAGTCTAGAGGCCCATTTTGCAATGCTTATACGCTCCTATACTTTAGTTACAAGAATGCTTCAACACTTCTTTTATACTCTTTAAAAAAATAGGCATTTTACTGAAGCATTCGAAAACGATCTCTTAGATGTGTAAAATCGAAAAAACCGCTTTGTAGATTTCAGACCATTTTTTACGATTTTTCACACTTACCCTTTAAAAACATAGATATTTTACTGAATCCCAAAAAAAACGTTCCGAACATGTCGCAAAGCATCAAAGAACCTTCGAAGTCTCAAAAAAAGATAAAAAATCTACGAAACCTTTTTTAAGTTATATACAGCAGAAAACAGTTTCGGACGAAAACACGTAGCCTTTTAAGTTTTGTATAAAACTGTGAAAACTTCTAATGGTTCAATACAAAATCATTAAGGTTTAACATGAAACTCTAAAAGTTTCGTATTTTTCTATGAAACCTTTTTTCGGGTGTACAGAACTTTAAAAAAGATTTCGCAGAAGAAGGTTTCGAGATCGTATCCAAAGGTAGAACCCTTAAAGGTTTTATAGAGTTTTTTATCTTTTTTTTTGAGAGTTTGAAGGTCGTTCGACGCTTTTAGACATGTTCAGAACCTTTTTTTTCTGGTTCGGTAAAACATCTATTTTTTGGGGTGTAACGTGTCTCACACGATGGATGATAAGCAGGCAGTTAAAGTAGAGAGGTAGTTTGAAAAAATTTGTAGGAAGACTCAATTCCCTAATCATATCTGTTAAGGGATAAGACTTTCTGGTAAAGGTTTTTGGAGAGACTTAAGTCTTTGTAAATGGAACTCACCTATCAGAGATGTTCATTTGATCTTTTTCGTCACCCTATGGGTTCTACACAGGCTAACTTAAAAAAAACACTTTCTCCATTCTTGGAGGGACCAGGTTTTTGAAATTTGGTTCACCCACACCCATGGGGTGAACATAAATAATTTGGGTGAATCCATGGAGACCCTACCACTTTTTTCGAACGTGTTTTTTTGATTTTTTTTATTCAAGATGCTGATTTGGTCTAGGAAACACTTTTGATTAAAAAAAAATCATACCCTTTCTATTGAAAGTCCTCAGTTCTAGATGATTTTCTCTGGATACAACGGTGGCAGTAGTTCACTAGCATAAATGACGACTAATCAACTGAAAGGATATTCTTTTTTATCAAAGAATCCAATGACTATAAACATAGTATGGTCTCAGGACAGTGTCGAGATAATAATTTTACCTAGACAACTAGGAGGAATTCCTATAGGTTGTCGCGCACAAGTCAGATCGCAGGGTCAAAGGGAGCAACACTATGGATTGATAAATTTTCGATCTCGTTATAGGGACAACTTGAGATATGAAGTCTTCTGTACAAACATCGTGGTTTCAAACGAATAAGATTACGAAATAAGTCATTAAATATTGGAAAGGATCAATTGCTCGTTGGTAGATCTCCTTATTTCTTTTTTTTAGAATTATATCTATTGACTCTGCAATCTCACTTCTGCGCGACGACCTATCGGAATTTCTTCTAGTTGTCTCAGCAAAATCATTAGCTCGATACTGTCCTGAGAGTATACTATGATTATAGTCGTTGCATTCTTTGATATTGAAATCTTCAAAAGGAAGGGTCTGGCTTTTCTTTCATCGAAAATGTTTTCTAGACCATATCAGCATCTTGAACGGAAAAAAAATCGAAAAAACTTTTCTCAAAAAGTGGTAGAGCCTCCATGGATTCACCCACTATCTCCATAATCTCATCGCCTATTTTTTTTCAAATGATTTTATAAATGAAAATTCATTTAGACCACGGGTAGGGAAATGAATTTGTGGAAATTCACTCTTATAGGGAAAGATGGTGGGGTGACATATCGCTGCCTCTCCATCTGGAGCATCGCTTCATGAGCTCCCCGTGAGTCTCACCCACATGGGTGCCCCGACAAACATTTCTATCACCCATTTATAGAAGATGGAGCCTTGCTCCACTTCGATTTAATTATGCCAGTAAATTGGAGACGACTATAATCGTTGGATTCACAATGATCGTTGATATTAGACTGCAATTGATATCTTATACGATTTTCTCTTCGCTTTTCTTACAGCCGTCTTACGGGACCACTTATGTGCGAGACAAGTATGCAGATAAGATATCATTGATAACATAGCTAAAATTTTGAAAATATATTTCATCGAAAATATACTAATAGTAAGAAAGAAGATAAACCATTTTGTGTCTTTTAAAAATGTATTCACACAAAAAACATGATTTTGTAAATTATTTTCTTTATCAGCACGCTTTCTATAAATACAGGTTTCAAAACTGCTGTTTGTTTCAGTTACTCTATTGTTCTGAAAGGCATGCTATCAATATTCTTCTTCAGCACAGTTCTTCTGTGTCTGTCGAACACTTTACCGCTAAATGAATTCTTTCCATATGGGGCTGAGATGGGTGATTCTATTATGTCAGCAAACGATGACGACAGTGTAGGACCTTTTACACTACCTCATATTTTTCCTTATTTTGATAACAATCACCGTCAAATATGGGTGGCCAACAATGGTCTCTTCTCCTTTCTCTCAGCAATATCTGCATACGTACCAAATCCTTTTCCACTAGCGAATGATCAACGTCTTATCACTGGATTTTGGTCAGACATTGATACGCGAGGTACAGTCAGTGGTGTCGGCAATCGAGTTTACTATCAAATATACAGTAACACATCTTCCTCAAATATCACATCATCAGTATTTATGAAAGCCAGTAGTTATGTACGAAGATTTTTTCCTCAGCAACGTTTGTTTGAACCAACAATGATCATTACAGGCACTTGGTATCGTGTGGGTGCTTTCTCAAGTAAAACAGATCGATTAAATACATTTCAAATTGTATTAGCTACTGATAGTGATCGAAGTTTTGTTTTTCTACTATATCACGATTTACAATGGGCTGGACCTGGATATATCACAGAGCCTTATGCTCAAGCAGGTTTCAACGCTGGAGATGGTATTGCTTTCGAAATGCTTCCATATTCTCGTACCATGGATATAGTACGATTGGTGAATGAAAGCAACGTAAATGTACCCGGTCTATTTGTTTTTCGTGTGGACACAGACGAAATTGACGCAGGTGGTTGTAGCACTAATGTATCTACTATTACTCTACGTCCACGTATTAGCTCGCAACTTGGATCTACAGCATTAAATATTCAAGGGCCATGCTTTAGCAATGAAACTACACCCAAATGTCGATTTGGTTCATCGTCAGAAATTGTTGAAGGTCTAGTAATTGATGCATTTCGAGTCATATGCTTAACACCCCTTGCTCCTGTGCATGGACCAGTATCAGTGAGTTTATCAATTGACAACGGTGTTTCTTACATTCCAGTTAGTGTTTTTACATATGCTCCGTTACAATTGGGTTCTGACGATATCACTATTAACACAGATAATCAAGATAATCTACTCAATATTGGACATGATATCAATCTTGCATGGCGTTTTTCGGAATCGACACAGAACACGTTTCCCAATGGAACTATGATTGATATAGAATTGGTCGGAATACATCTTAATAATCGCTCACAATTACAACAGAAGAATTTGCCTATAGTACTCGCTCAAGGCTTGATACCTAGTATTAATTCATTCCGACTTCGTTTGCCAGAGAGTATTTCAGATATAACAACATGTTTCATCCGTGTTGTAGCTCGTTTTGAGGAGAAAACATATGCTGGACTTAATACAGGTGTGCTTACCGTACGTACTTCAACCTCACTTGCATCTGAATCTTGCGTTCAATGGTCTCGACATCAACCTGCACCGTCAACATGGAATGAAGGGCTGCTTCCATGTCCAATGACTCGCACACAAGCAGTTGCTGCCGGTCGTTGTTGTTATGAACCTAAAAGTCAATGTCATCTAAATAATCCAAGTCCGAACAATTGTTGGCTTCATCAAGGTCGCCTTGGCCGTGAAGAAAGATCGGCTGTTGAATGTTATGTATCGAAAAGTTCAAATAGTCGTGGTGCTGGAACCGAATGTTGTTATGACGTTGAAGGACAATTAATTACACGCGGTACTGGAGCAGGGACAGATAATCGTTATCGACCTGCATCATCACCAGTGCAACATTTCTTCGAAGATACATTACCCCGTTTACAATGTTGTCTGATTAGTACTGATCCTGAAATGTGTCATATATACATGCGCTATCGACCGCCACGACGAGGTAGTAATACCATGGGTGAAAGTGGTGGAACATGGGGTGATCCTCATTTCATTACTCTAGATGGAACAGCCTATACATTCAATGGTTATGGGGAGTATACCTATTTGGCCATTAGTCGCGATCCATTGTCAACAGGAGCATTGGAATCTTCCGATCTATCTCATGTCTTTATGGCACAAATTCGCACTGTGGCGCTGCCATCAGATAGTTTTACTATTACAAAAGGCTTTGCTGCTCGATCATCGCATCCTGAAAGTGAACCCGTTAGTATCACTGTTTCTCGGCGTGAAAATCTTATTATGCGTCGTGGAAATGAAGTTCTTGAATTTGAGGATAACATTCATACATTATTCTTTCCAGAAATGACTATCGAACAAACCTCAACTGATAATACCATTCTCATTCTATCATGGACAATTGGTGTTACTATTCAAATCAAAATCGTTCCATCATCATCACCATCGGTAGGACTTATTCTTAATGTAGCGGCTTCTGTAACGGATTCATTTCGTCAACGAACATATGGTCTGTTAGGTACTTATGATGGCGATTCCGCCAATGATCTACGAGCTCATGATGGAACAGTAGTCAATTCAAATGCTTCGCTCGAACAAATCCATCGACAATTCGGTATTACTTGGGCTATTCAGCCGGATACTTCTATATTTTATTATGAATCGGGTCAATCAGCCGAATTCTTCGAAAACCAAAATAAAATATTCATTCCATCTTTTGCTGAACCTACCAACACGCCAGAAAATGAGATAATTATGAGACGTACATGCAATATTACTTTAGATTCCTTACCATCATCATGGAATACTGCTCAACGAACATGTTACTATGATATGTCAGTCACAGGAGATGAAACGCTTGCAAAAACATCTTTAGATGCTGGCGATGAGCTTTTATCGATTAAAGCCGATCTACGAAACCCACCTCTTTTTAATATTGATCTTCCTGTTTCCATGCAAGCAAAACATGGAGAACAAATTCGTTTGGTAATAGATGCTACAAGTACTAATTCCATGAATGTTATTGTTTTCTCCGCTGACCATTTACCTCATGGTGCTAAATTTAACACAGAAACAAAGGTATTCGAGTGGACAGCGGTGGAAGGAGAGGATTATGTTCGAATACGAGCGAATGATATAACATACAACTTAACAGCAACACATGAGATTGTCTTTCAAGTGGAACGAGGCGATAGAAGCAGTGCTATACAACTTAAAGAGCAATGTTTGCTCATTTTATTTGTTGCACTGTTTTGTATGCTATTTCAATAAGTAAATGAAAGCTCGGACAGCTTCAACGGACAGTTAAAAGTGATATAAACTTTTTGATTATTCAAATAAAACTATTCTTCTAACTTTTTCAACTCTTTACGTTTGAACTGAAAAAGGAATTTTCTTAACGAATTAGTTATCACCGTGTCACATTTCGTTGTTGCACCAAAAACGAGCGCTAGTTTTAGTGTTAGTATGGATGTAAAGATTAGAATGTAGCTAGGTATCTAATCAAATGAATAGTAGGAATGTGATCATTAAAATGTATTATTATTCGTAGCTACACTATTTCGAACGTTAAATGCACCTTTTCAAGCAAATCATGGTACAGTAGCCACTAAAATGTGTTGTGATTCGTAAATGAACCATTTCGATCATTTTATAATAACCAACTTCACTTTATGGAATTTCGAACTGTTTTACAAGAGGATCCAAATGTCTGTTAGGAAAGTAGATTTGTATAACTTTCTTATTTGTCAAAACAAATCAGATAATTCTATATTGTATGCTAGACATTACTGCAAAATTTTTTTCGATACAGGTAACCTTTGTAAGTAACGTTAAAATTTAACACTTTTAACTGAAATATGAAAAATGCATTTTTTTTTGAGTATCATTGAAAAAACGATGTTTCATTAATTTTTTTCGATTGTTTCAATTGTTTTGATATTCTAAATTTTGCAATTTTTACTACCGCTTTATTAACGTGATGTTGTGATATATCAACAAACTTCAGCACTAAACTTCTATTCATGAGGATATCTGTCAAAAATAGTTATAAAACAGTAATAAAAATTTCAAAATTTAGAATATCAAAACAATTGAAACAATCGAAAAAAATTTTGCAGTAATGTTTAGCATACAACATAAAATTATTTGATTTGTTTTGACGAATAAGAAAGTTATACGAATTTACTTTCCTAACAGACATTTAAGATATCCTGTAAATCAGTTCAAACCTCAAAAGATTTTGAAAAAACTATATTCAAATCTAGAATTCTTTGAAATTTAGTATGATACCTTGTTTTAGAGAGTGTTTTTTAGTATTCTAAAAGCATGCCGTGTTGGGTCGCAAAAGCATCCTAGCCTTATCTGTTTTCTTATAGAAGTATTTACTATAAATAGAGGCCTTTAGTAAAAACGAATGAATGAGGAATGAAGATGGACTAATAAGAGGATGCGTGTGTTCTCTTCACCCTCATTCTGGCTAGCCCATGCTCATCGATCTATCCATTTACGATTAGTCACAGCGCTCTTTAATTATACACTAAAATCGCTTGAATATCACCTCTTCTATGACGACTGCATGCATTATGTTAGCTGGATCGGCGTGGGCACTAAGACAATATGTAACAAACAATATGTAATTCTACTTCTTAAGAGAAGTTGCACTTCTGTGTGGACCAAATATTGATAAATTAGGTTATAATAGCACGTTTATTGATATTAGTGATTCAACCAGATCCTAACCATGCTATACAAAAAAGTTTTCAGAATCTGTAGAGCTTTAAAATCTAAAAATCTTGAATAATAAATTTTTCAGAAATCTTTTGCTTTAATGAACAACACTTCAAAATGTTTCCACGAGGAAAAATTTCATAACCTATTAGGCTCCAAGATTTTGTGCTGTACTTTGCCTAATGATTCTTTCATAGTTTATTTTTTAAAGAACACAGTTACAAATAAAATTTGAGACCATGTTTCGATTTCTTGTGAGACGGTAGATTGAATCACATTAAAGATCATAGTAGTCTATAACTGTATTGATATGGATTTATCGAAATCATAATCCGTATGTGAGCAAAAGTCTTACGAGACAATCTGTCAGAAGGTGGATCAATTTCATATAGGGTTAACTGATGCTAAATTGTTTGTTTCAGAATTTTTTAGCTCAAATAAAAGATGATATTAAAATCTAATAAACCCAAAATATCTCGACTTTTTTTATGGATTTGAAAAAACGTTGAAGATAACAATTTTTGCATTCTTTTATTATATCATAAAAGCTCAAAAGAGATAGAGTTTCAAAAGGTTTCAGAAATTTAATTCATTTTTTTTTTGGAATCTATGGTTCGACAAGGTTAGAGGTATATGACTCGGAAAATATCCGCTATTCATCATACACTTAGTCGCCATGTTAAGACACTATGGATTACTAAAAGTTATTGCAATCATAATTGGCAAAAGACATTTTATAAAGAACTCTTTTTTGAATTTTTTTAGACTTTTCCTGGCTTGAAGCGATCAAGAGACACGAGAAAAACCTGTAAAAAACATCTTTTGAGCGTTTATGATGTAATTAAGAAATGGAAAAATTGTTATCCTCAGCGGTTTTTCAAATCCATAAAAAAAGTTGTGATATTTTGGAATTACAAGATTTTGATATCATCTTTTGTTTGAGCCAAAAAAATTCTGAAACAGACAATTTAACATCAGTTAACCCTATATGAAATTGATCCACCTTCTGACAGATTGTCTCGTAAGACTTTTGCTCACATATGAATTACGATTTCGATAAATCCATACGAATACAGTTATAGACTACTATGATCTTTAATGTGATTCAATCTACCGTCTCACAAGAAATCGAAACATGGTCTCAAATTTTATTTTTAACTGTGTTCTTTGAAAAATAAACTATGAAAGAAACATTAGACAAAGTACAGCACAAAATTTTGAAGCCTGAAAGGTTTTGAATTTTTTCCGCGTGGAAACATTTTGAAGTGTTGTTCATTAAAGCAAAAGATTTCTGAAAAATTTATTATTCAAGATTTTTAGATTTTGAAACTCTACAAATTCTGAAAATGTTGTCGAAATTTAAAAGCTTTTTTTGTATAGTATGGTTAGGATATGATGAAAATAGCCTATGTAATAAATCTAGATCCTCATGATGTATTATTCTATTCAACCAACCAATAACCTATACTATATGCCCAATTTTATGCCGAGCGGTTTTAATTTTTCTCTGCTTACAAGCACCGAAAGACTATTTGGTATGGCTTTCGAATCCTCTGAACAGTATGCCATTGGTTTAACAACACGTTTTGTTTTTCTCTATCAACCATCTTTGTGCACCTAAGATGGCTAAAAGGCTGACAGTGTGATTTTATAAAACAATACCATCTTCTATTCAGTTGCAGCTGATATCTCTGGTATATTCCCTATTATAGTTGATCTTGTTAACGGTTCATCCGGATTTCATATAGGTCTGATGCTTAATGTATGTCTATTGTGGAATATTAATCTTACATTCGTGTCGTTATGGTCTTACAAAGCGATCTAAAATATATGGAATCTCGACTAATTTATTCGTTTATTTCAAATTGGATCGAAAATCGCATAATGTTAGTGGAGGTCAATGGCAATGACCTCAATGAAGTTCTGGTCGATAGGCCATTTTTGAACATGGTGCTTTTTTTGTGCTGAACAGCAACGATAAAAGTCTCATACTGATAAGTGTAAGAGGCAATGCTGAGTTTGTAGCATTTGAGGAATGTGTGAATTGGCTGACTCGTTCACCAACAGCAATTATTGTCTCAAGCTATTCATTCCATTATCAGACATAGTATTCATCAAAGATACACCTGTATACATCAGTGAATGATGCGAATCTCTCATCATCATCATCAACAGATGTAATATCGAGCTCTCAAAAATCCATTCCACCAACGATCAATAGTAAATAGATCCAAATAATATTAACACCAGGATCTCTAGTCGTCTTAGATGTTAATGACTGAGTGTTTATCATGTATCGACAGACACAAATGTTCTTTATGGCATTGTTACAATGATAATCATCAATCAAAACACCATGTATATAAGTAGGGGTTACAAAGTGGATGTTGGAGTTCATCCATGTCCTTTGTATTCAATTGAAGCAAGAAGTTTAGATGGCGTTTCTGTTCTTGCCTGTTTGAACTGCTCATCGAATAGTTTCTGTCCGTTGGAGGGCTTGTATAAGTTGTTGGCATCTTTCTTGTTCCTTTGTCTTAAGCTAATGTTTATCCTCGTTCGTCCGATATGAATAATTTTGAAGATATTCTTCTACATAATATGTTCTCATTAGAGTTGAGTGCTCGCGGTCTGCTTGTGTCACCTATTTTCTGGACATTGATTCTGCTGCTAATTTTTATGGTATTACTTGTTTGTTTAGCATTGGTTAACATTTGTGTTCAACTGGCTAGGCATCATTAATGGCGAACAACGATCAAAAATGCCTTTCAGACAACTACCTTGTTGTGATTAAAATATTGTTTTCAAATGATGTCTATCTCTGGAAACTGATGTACGTCAAAAGTGAGGTAAATATTGATGGTCTTGCTTTTATCGGTGTACTCTTCATGAGTGTCATGATCTATGTATTTTCAATGTCCGAGATGAGCCAATATCCCGAAAACAGAGTTGAACTGTTAACGTTTGTGTGCAACCCAACACTTCGAGAGTATGGGGTAGAGTGAAGTGATGATCATCACTCTTAACGTGACCCATCCAACCACAATAATCTTTTATGTTTTAACGGATTATATTGTATTATTTTCATTTATTGACTGATATACAGCTCCCACTTTCACAGAATTTTGTTTTGTCTGCACCAGACATTTATTTGTCTGTTTCGTATTTCGCGGAATTTTTTTATAGAATAGGATTAGTATGCTGGAAACAACAGGTGCAATATTGATTGTCTATTTATTAACTGATTGTACTTAGTGCTTTCTAGCTACTAACGATGTGGCTTAATGTATCACCTGTGCAATAGAATTAAATATTAGAGACATCATCATGACACTACTTCATTTTCAACGCAAGCAATGATCAGAGTTACTAGTCGTTGTTTTGTTTTCATTCTTCTATGGCAAGTAATACTGATATTTGTGTTAGCATTCTTCTAACCTTCTATGATCTTTTATTTTAGGACTACAGGTTTGATGTTCGATCTTCTGTTCGACATGTTCTCTTATTCATTTCTTTCTTAACTAGTCCAAGCGACTCCTCATTTTTGTTATGGAATGTCTCAATATGATCGATGTTCGACAAACGCTGCTTGTCACTGTCTTCATATTGTAGGCGCTGCTCCCAATACTGGTATTTGTGGCATGGACCATTTAGTTTTTACTAAGCTGGATTCATGTCTACCACCTGATAATCGATGTTTGAATTACACGGATACTTGTGTCTATCACCCTCGGTATTACGATCTTCCCGTTTGTTTTCCAAAGTCGATGCTTGATCCACGCCTTTGTCCATCTACGGCAGGTATGAAAATAATCAGAGATCTATCGGTTCGTGTTGGATTCAAATATTTTAGAAATATGCTGTTGTATCATAGAGCATAGTGCAGACACTATTTTAAACGAAACTTTTGTATAGCATCCAAAGCACTGAGAAGATCTATTAGTAGGATCGACTCGTGTCTGGTATTGTGGTCAAAAGGAACGTTAAAACGTAGAAAACAAAACTCTTTGAAGAATGGAATCTCGCTAAAGCAAATCTATCATCATTTGATACCTTGATTTCTCTAGTGCTCGGTAGTCACAAATATATATTTGCGACTTCACTCGAAACTCCGATTTATAGAGTTCCGAAAATCTTTTCCAACCCTTTGAGGACGGATGAGTTATTTTTTATCCACCTGTTATTCAGTAGAGAAAAGACGTGTTTTGTTCACATTAAACTATTAAATCTGTAAAACCATTAAGGTCATAAACAATGGCATGTGTTATCGCATACTTTTCTTTTCTTCTCTCATGAATTCTCTTTAAATATCCTGTTTTTGTTGCTAAGGTACAGTGACGTCATAATTTCTTTATTCTCCTTTGATCTTTTGTTTTACAAGAATATTCTCATTCTATATTGGGTTTATATACGCCCGTTCTCAAGGAAAGATTTACGTTGTTCTTAAATTTGTAAAGCATATCGTTTTAGTTTCAATAGCGGAGTCTCTCTGCTCAGGCATTGAATGAATAAGTTGTGTAAGATCCCCTTCTAAAAATACATCTAAACTGGTATCATGAAAAACTGCCCTTAATGTCGACAATAAAACGCATTTGATTGTGACGGTAAAAAGAAGAAGATGTGCTTATTCTAGCACCAAGTAAGTAGATTTTCGATCCAACATCGAATATTTTACTTCTAAATTGTCATTTTGTCTACGACATAAAGGAAAATATATTTTTGATTATCGTAAGATTTTTATGTAGCCGTTTTGAATTAAAATAAAATAAAACGGTTAAAAAAAACATTTTTGCTAAGCATTTAATTACATTCTAAATGAAAAAGTTTAGTTATCTAGGTAGAATATTAGAAAATGACAAGCACATAAATAATTTTTGTAAAATGAATAGATCTAAGTATATCATTAGAAAATTTAAATGCACACTTATTCTATTAAGAGAGCTTTGATTATTTTTCGTGGTTGTCCTCGTTTTCGTTTTTCACTAACAGATACATCCTTCGCTGGTGCAGATGGTTTGGAAAGTTTAAGTGTAAATCCATACAAGTTACCTGTTTGGAAATATATTCTTTGAAAAAGTTTGAACAATTGCAAAATCCATTTTTCCATTCTAATTCATTGTCTAATAAAGTTACTTTCCATATTCCAAGTTGAAGATCTTCAAATTGCTTAAATGATGTCCATTTTTTCTTTTTATATTTTTAAATTTCATTTTTTGTAACACTCTCTACTATACCAGCTGGTATGTAATAATCGGTTAAATTTTTTTATTAGATGAAATCTGTAATACTGATTTAGAGGATTTTGCAAAATGATATATATCGGTCCATTTTTTAAGTGTTATTGTTGGTTCTGTTGAAAACATAATCGAATCCTTTTGGTTCTGATTCCGAGATATAGACCATTTATGCACAAAATCATTTGTGATTGCAAGAAATCTTGATAATGCATGTTGTTCTCCAAAAGTATGTTCATCTTTGATGACTTTATTTGTTGCTTCTAATGGATTATTAGTGCTTGGTGTCAAGGTACTGTATCCTTCATACTATAAATCAAGAGTTTTTGACCATTCGTTTTCGAAATACTCTGTAAATTCTTTTTCAATTTTTTTCCGTTTCTTTTCAAATAAGGACGATGCATTTCGAAACACAACTTCTGATTCGCATAACTGTAATTTATCAACATCATCTAGTTTATCATATTTTATTGCACCATCAGTTATTTCTCAACATTCGATGTATATGAGACCAACACATAATGATACCAGACCCGTCAACTATAAGAACTTCAGATGTAAAATTTGTTTCAGTTATTCGTTTAATACCATTAGAAATAATTTTAAACATAAATTCGAAGTTGTATTGCTTTTTCATCACCACAGACAGCTAAACCAAATGGATGAGACTGTCGATCACAATCACTGGGACCGACTACCAAAACAAGTTTTCCTTGATAAATCAGTTTATAGGTGGCATCCGCATGTACATTTGTCGAAGTTGAAGCAATTCTAATCAATCTTTCTATTGATAAAAGGAATCTAAATTTGTTGGTATCATCTACGACATCTTCATCATCATTATCATCAGTCTCATCTGCGTAACGAATGTAAAAGAAAACGACAAATGTTTCATCATCAGATTGTGATATTGTTAATCTTTCTTAACATCAAAATTCTAATTCTTCTAAACTTAAAGTGGTAGGCTCAAACTTTTCCTTACGTAATTGTGTGAAATAATTGTCCAATTGGCTACGTGTTATATTAATGTTTTCCTCTCGTAACACTTCATAGATTTGCTTGAGTTTCAGTTTTAAATCGAACAATTCTTTTATTTTGGGCTTCATTTCTTCCGAAAAAAAATATGGCGTTCGCTTGAAATAGTATGGATGTGTTCGCTTTTTTTCACAAAATAGTATAACTTTATCATAATCATGTGGATAGTAAAGGTGAACTGCAGCATCACACTGCTTTCCATTAAATGGAACTCCATTACAGCGATAATAAACCTTGACTCCAACTTGACCTTTATTAGTGTAATACTAACTCTATCGTCCTTCTTTTTTGATTGCTATTTGAGCTTCACTATCATTAGAAAAGCTAGTCTCTTCCACCCGATCCAAATCCATTTCGTCATCAAATTCCTATGAGCTTCTGTATTGTTGTATTTCTACGAAACTTGCTATTGTCGTATGTTACTGTTGAAAGGTGATTGATTTATCAGTTCAGTACAACATTTTATCTTTATTTTTGAAACAGTCGCTCTTTATATACCTCTACATGAACATGCTAATGAAAAAAACCAACAATACTTGAAAGGAGACATGATGAGGGAGAAAATACCAGAACGATATCACAAGAGAAAAACGGCTGAAAAATACGTTAGTAATGGAAAGGAAAGAAACGAAGATATATATGTATATTGTGTGAATCATCTGTATATCGACAGAACGGAGGAAAAGAAGAGGGAAATATTCAATATAAGTGAATTCCACTATTTACGTATTATTAATTTGTTTTCTTATATAGAAATTCAATTTTTTAACTTGATAATTAAATATTTTACATGCATATTAATTATTAAACTTGACGAAAAATTTTCCTACTGAGAAAAACTAATTTAATTGAGCATGCATCTGATTTACTGAGAATATGTAAATTTTACTTAGCAAAAATGTATTACCCAAAAGAAATTCCGTCCTCAAAGGGTTAATATCAGACAAAAAATATATGCTTTACTTATACATATACTTTTTATTGGTGAATAGCAACGAACATTACAGCTACAATAACTACGATTAGACCCGAAACTACAACTACAAGTAGACTTACCATTACAGCAGAACCTACAACTACAACTGAATCGACAACTACAACTGAATCGACAACTACAACTGAACTGACAACTACAACTGAACCTACAACTACAGCTGAACCTACAACTACAACTGAATCGACGACTACAACTGAACCGACAACTACAACTGAATCTACAACCACAACTGGACTCACAACAACAACGGGCCTTATAACTACAACAACTACAAGTAGACCTCAAAGTACACTAACAACTTGGTATACAACCGCATCAACTACAATTACACTCACAAGTACAACAACTACAAGTAGACCTCAAAGTACACTAACAACTTGGTATACAACCGCATCAACTACAATTACACTCACAAGTACAACAACCACAAGGAATACTAACACAATCACGAGTAAGTGACTTAGCCATTTTAAAGGAGTGCAACACACTAGAACCAAGAAATCACAGTGAAATTGTTATTTTCATAGAACATTTATCTTCGCAGTCATCTATGCTTTTTGAATGCTTTCAAGGGAAAAAGTGTGAGTTATATTGACGATTTAATGATAAGTTTTAGACGTCTATTTTCATCGTATCATTTTTCCTTCGGTTTTTTTATTAAAATCTAGATGGATGAAAGTAGAATAGATGGAGTTTTTCCAAAGAAGGATTATTTAAAGTGAACTTCCGAGAGGAAAGACGGTATTTTAATATCTGAAAACATTCACGAAGAAAGGGCACCAACTATCCAGTTCCTTTTGAGTCGAGATTATGTGCATTATGTAGACCTCAATGGATTATGAAGACTTTGAAATGCGTATGGAGGTTTAAACTGAGAAAAAAAGAGAAAATTATCTCTGAAATTGAAAGTGTGCTTGTCGACAGATTATAAATCATGTTGCGAGCTCTTCGACGTTTTGTTTACGAGTGGTATAATCTTTATTTGCCGTCTGAAAAGTGTCTAAAAGGAGGTTTTTGGCTGAGTTTGCGAACAAATTTTAGTCGTGAATCTTGTACCATTTCATTTATCACCTGAAAATAGAAAGAACCTGTAATGTAATTTCGTTCTATGACTAAAGCTAACACACGCAAGTCATAGAACTATATTAATAGCACTTGCCTATTAGAGAAAAGGATGAGTTTTTATCATAATAGTTTGAAATTTTAAGTTCACAATCATTCTCAATTAAACAGTAAAAAAAACATACGAAGTTTCGCGACGGGCAGTCTTTAGAGTGTTTTTGTTCGATGCAATTATGCTTGTTTAAAATTAAACTAGTATTCTGAAAGCTTGTGGAAAACTAATTAACTCGTACATAGAACGTTGATTTGTATATCACTTCATTTCGCAGAGAAATGTTAAATTCTGAAATCATCCTAAAAACATTGCAGCTTTTGAAATTCCATAATGTTAGCTATGCTCAGTATTCTTTAAAAATAAATACCGCAGTCTCCTCATGAATACTAGAAGAAACGATTTTCGATTTTCAACTTGAAACTTTGAATAGTGACAGACTTTAATAAGAATAGTTTATTGTAAATGTTATTGAGATTTTGTCATTTTCTTCTATCCTAAAATAAGAACATCGAATCTGGTAGTTTATATAAACAAGTTATTCATAACTGTATTTTAGAATAGGAACGACGAAAAATCTGATACATTCACAGTAAACTATTCTCATTAAGGTGCATCTTTGTGCAAAGTTTCAAATCGAAAATCAGTTTTTCTGGTACTCCTGGGAACACCATGCTTTTTACTTAAACATACCATAAAAGTGCAGTATCTCCGTAGCAATAAGCTAGTGGCCTAAACTTTCTTTAGGGCATTCATAATTAATTGCGATCTACATAATGTACATAGTCTCTGTTCAAAGATGATTGCACAGTTGGTGCCCTTCCCCCATCAGTTGAGAGTGAAAATATTGCATTGACCTCGCATTTTCAGTTCTTTCGAATAAGATTTATATTTTGCAGAATTGACATAAACTTTCGAAGAAAATGATGAGTGTAAATTTTAATTCGAAATTTTGGGTCCCCCTCCTTCTCCCTTTCTCTCCCGATTACGGACCAGAGTAACGCAGGGCCTCTATTACAGACCTTAGCAACCTATTATATAAATCAATGATTTTCATTAATATAAAAAACATAAAGATATATGAGTTTCACATTTTAGCTTCGGAAGGGCTGTGCTAATGAGCTTTCTTTGTTTAATTTAGGTTCAAATTCTAAAAAGCTTTTTAGAAAAGGACGAGTCGTCCGGAAACCAATAAAAAAGAGGTTGATAATCAGTTGTTGAACAGAGCCACAAAAATCCTATGAGTATAAAAGCTTAATACGTTTATGAAAATTCAATATTGAAAAATCCGGGAATGGTATGAAATAATTGATATCGATCGACCTAAGGACAACTATTTCAAACAGTTTCTAGTCCATAGATGAGAATAACATACTAATTCTATCAACCGATGTAGGATGAACTATTATATTCAGGAAGACCAAAGCTTTATTCTTCTGCGGAGACTATCTCAAGAATCCTTCAGAATATATGGGTCTTTTAGAATATTTATTGTCTCTCCACTTGATATCCTCGTTGACCTTCACTCTCAAACAAAGCTACTTGGTTTAAGTAATCTCATCAACTGCGATCTCATTCAATTTCTATCAGATGATATTTTGAATGTTTCATAGCTATATCCTATTTTTCTGTATTAACAGGTGATGCAAAAGTTCTGCGTTAACCCTTTCAGAGTCAGTGAAACAGATGTATCCCACTTTTTTGTTTTTTAATCACAGAACTATTATCTTTTTTTGAAAATAAGCCGCTTGGATAGAATTTTTACAACTTTTGAAATGAAAGTGATAAAAATCTGCGATTTTTCGTTGTTGGATAGAGCACAGCAGGGTACGCATCACTATAAAATTTACCATTCCCCGAGTGCATGGTTGATCTTAATTTCAAAACACCGAAACAAACAGTCTGGATCGAGATCCATAATTTTAGACCAACCTCAGGACTGTATCTTTTATGACTCCGAAGTTATATGCATTCTTCGTAAAAGTATCAGCTTCTAATCGGTCATTAAGCATTGCCCAAACTCGAACTAAACACCGTTAGATATCTCAGCCTACCTAAAAACCTACATGTCAAATGTTTTATAAATTTTTGCTTGTATTCAAGTATGAAAAAATATCTTTATATAAAACACGTATGACTCTCGAATTATAAGCGATACAGACCTAGAAGTGGTGAAAAATTCTAGATTTCGGTTCAAACTCTTGATTCCACTACTTAGAAATCAAAATTCTTCATCCTCTAAGGAACTTCAGTCTTCTAGAGTTTGCATTCAAAGATTTATCATGAAATACATTATTTGAAGGCTCGCTTATTTCATAGTAATACATGCCTTGTTATGCTCTATCCAACAACGAAAATTGTAGGTCTTTATCACTTTCCTTTCAAAAGTTATAAGAATTCTATTCAAGCGACTTATTTTAAAAAATGAATAATAACTCATCTTTCTCGCATTCTTAAACCTTTTGTATAAATTGTACTCATCTTGCTTGCTATAAATAGGTACGTCACCCTCAAGCAGTATCCCAGTATTGTTGACTTGATTCTCGCGCATGATAATCTGGATCAAAGCCTATCTGATTGCACCATAAACACCAGAAAAAATACACCATCCAAAAGTTGGCTTTGAAAGGGTTAATTTGCTTTTCGTCTCTGTATCGTGTATAAAGATCGTAAACTCTTGATTCTTTTTTGTGTTAGAAAGAGCAAAGTGTTCAATACAAATCTGTGTGTGAAAATATCTCGTTCAAAATGGTTATAAAATACTAAGAGACTTGAGGAACAAGTTGCACTGAGAAGATTTTTCATAGCAGTGCGGCTGAGCGTTGAAAACATGCAAAAATAAAATTCTCGTATCATTAGCTGAGTTCGAAATCGGCATTTTTCTAATATTCCATGTTAGTGCAAACATATTGCAATTAATGAATGATTTCTTAAAATAAGATTTGTTTTAACGCTGAAGTTAGCAGACATCGCCTAGTTTGTATGCAATTAAAGCTGGTTGAGTCCTCTAAAAAACTACATGATATAAAACAGAATACAGGATATTTATTACTCATTATAAGAAAAAACTTCATTAAAAATGGTAAACAAAAATCAAGTTTTAAGCAAAACTATTGCTTCTGAAGCCAATGATCTTGTGACTAGAATATTTGGGCATGGATAGAAAGCTCGCGTCACGTTGATCAGAGTGGTATATCACGTATCTCAAAATGTCAAAAGTCAAATGAAAAAAAACATCAAAATAGTGCACTTTTCCAGTATAATTTGTTCTTAAAGTCAGTGGCGGTTTAAGGAGTCGCTGAGAGCAATTGGCCCTGGTCTCAAAAAATATTTTCGATTTTTTTCAGCAGAAAAAGTATCTAAAACTGCATCGATACTGCTTCAGATGAAGTCTAAAATACGGTTTTTTTGACCAAAAGCGCCCCTCACCCCTCGCCTTTCCATTGAATCGTCTTCACTCAAAAAAATCTACATCCATCACTACTTAAAGCCTTTTATTGTTTGATAACCATTCTGAATGAAATGTTTTCACACACAGTGTTGTGGTAAACACTTTGTTCTTTCTGACACAAAAATGAATCAAGAGTCTATGATATTTATACACGATACATGGATGAAAAGACAATTAATGCATAACTTTTGTATCCCCTGTTACGTAATAAAAGTTACTCATTTAGAACGTATACAGATTCACCATATTTACGTATCTTAATTCCATCGAAAGCTCTGTTCATAGCTTTTCCTCTAATTGTGGCGGCTATCATCGGATAAACTCTGCCCTATGTAATAATGAAGTATGCTCTGTAGTCGCGAAAAAATATTCATTGTCTGAAAAGATTTTCTCTGAGCAGAGATGTAGCGGTGTTCTATCCGCATATTCTTACCAATAGAATCCATGTCGACGTCTTAGCCAATCGATATATCAATACTAGTCTATGCTCAATATCGAATAGAGAGTTATGTAAAAACAGATAGGAGACACTAGACAAGATGTCCAGAAGGACAATGATCCATTGCAGGATATTCTACATTTGCGAACTTTACGAGAAGTAAAAAACGCATCTCCAATACCATTATGACCTACATATTCTTCAATCTTTTGTTGATGCATTAGTCCCATGGATGAAACGTAGAAAGGAAGAATGGCATATGCCGAACTATCTTCCAGCGAACAAAAAGTTTCAAACTAATATTCTTGAAAGAAAAATTGTTGGTGAAATGATAGACATTGATCATTATTTCATGTGAACTAAAGCGAACCACTCAGCTAGAAAACTGAATGTAACATCGAAAAGAAAGTTACTATTGACTTAAATAATCTGTCGATTATCGACAAAGCAGCTTGCCTCGGCAATGCATGTGTGAAAATAGTAGAGGACATTTCTTTTCATATACCAACATATAAGACATGACAAAACAAACTGTGATCGATAGATAATATATGTATGAGACATCGTCTCCCTCGAAAGTTTTGCCAATTTCTAAATGTTTCTATGCAAGAATTGTAATAGAATCGGTATTGTTTGGAAAGCTTTTGGAAGAGTATCGGAATCGATAGCCTGATATTTTTGCGGGATTAGAATCGGAATTGGCGTTCTCGCTTCCAACTGCAATATCCATACGGAATCATTTAGATCTAGCCATACGATTAGATCAGATGATGGTGACTGTTTAGATCTATGAGTAGCTAGTTCAAGATCGATCAGTAGATTTAAT
Organism: Macrotrachela quadricornifera; assembly: GCA_022393335.1. Taxonomy (NCBI): domain Eukaryota; kingdom Metazoa; phylum Rotifera; class Eurotatoria; order Philodinida; family Philodinidae; genus Macrotrachela; species Macrotrachela quadricornifera. Next base: position 189,304 of record JAJEKB010020013.1, read on the forward strand.
AGTACGTTTATGACAGGATGAAGATGACAAATAGTCCTGCGACCGTGTAAGAGAATACATTTCACACAAGAAGATCAGTACTTCAAATGACTAACTACAGAAATCAGATGGATCGTAGTTGGAATTAGTTGCCGAAGAAATCGTCAGTGTAAAAAGTCTATGAACAATATTAATGACTTCTAGGGATGTAGAAACTGAGTAAAAAAATATGCTGATAGTACCATCAATTGTGCTCATCACTTATAGTTCTTCTTATAATATGATCATTAATTGTGATAAGGTGATCTCATCTCAGATATCAGCGTAACGAGAGCACAAAATAAAAAAATCGTATGCACACACATGGTCTACGCTTGATCTAATTGCGTGACAGAAACAAGGTTGTAACAATAACACATTTTTAATCGTAAATTGTACTACAAATCAGTGTTTTTAGTATCTATCGGAATACAAGACAGTGTTTGGATAATTTCTACAAATCGACCAAATTTTCTAACAAAGTGAGGCAATTTGTTAGAACTTGAGACAATCGCTATTAAAAAATAATATTACTTCATCTGTATTTTCGGATCGCTACAATCAATTTCTCAGCAGATTCCTCTAGAAAACAGATAATGGATGACAAAGTGTGCGAATACTGTTTCATTTTGTCTGTTGCTAATTTCAGATTCTCTCTTTATTCCTCTTAATTGTACATGGGCACAAAACGGGGTTTCTGTAGCTGGAGGACGTGGATATGGTCAGGCAGTCAATCAACTCAGCGATCCCTTTGGTCTCTATGTGGATGAGAATCAAACTGTCATCGTCGCTGACTTTGGAAATGATCGTATTATTGAATGGAGGCGAGGTGACACAAGTGGTCGAGTAGTGGCCGGTGGACGTGGAGAAGGAAATCGAATGGATCAACTGTACCGTCCAACAGATGTGATTTTCGACAAAGAGACAGATAGTTTCATCATCTGCGATCGATGGAACAGACGAGTAATGCAACAGTCTCGTCGAAGTGGAACAATACGTGGTGAGATGATTATCGATAATATCGATTGCTATGGACTGGCAATGGACAATGAGAGAAATCTCTACGTCAGTGACACCGAAACAAATGCAGTGAAACGATATCAAATAGGTGAGATGAGCGGAACAGTCGTGGCTGGTGGAAATGGAAGAGGTGATCGTCTCAATCAATTCAACACTCCTCAATACATCTTTGTCGATGAAGATTATTCTATCTACGTGTCAGACAATCAGAATCATCGTGTAATGAAGTGGATGACGAATGCAACAGAAGGGATTGTCGTAGCGGGTGCTCGAGGTCAGGAAAATGATACGACACAATTATTGAGTCCTACCGGAGTGTTTGTGGATGCGTTGGGGACAGTCTATGTGGCAGACTATGGAAATGCTAGAGTAATGCGTTGGCACGAAGGAGCGGAAGTAGGAGAAGTCATTGTGGATGGAAATAGTGGGGGAGCACAAGCCACCCAATTGAATTGGCCCATGGATTTATCATTTGACCGAGATGGTAATCTCTATGTGGTTGACGAAGGGGCTTACCGAGTTCAACGTTTCTCTATTGAAATAAATTGACATTATTTGTTGCTCAAATTTCCTTTTCTTTGAAATAAAATAAAGAGACAAAAATGAATTACTTTCTACTTAATATCTGTTCTTTCTACTTCTTTCTCTATATCTACTTAGACCATATAAAAAATAGTGGCGAAGATATTTTAGTTCCTTATAAAAAATCTAAAGAGACTCTCTCTATATATATGGCCTAATAATGAAAACAACGCTCTAGATTTTATGATATTTGATCATTTTTCACCTAATATTATAATAATAAAATTTCGATTGGAACTATTTTGTATGAAATGCAGCAGTAATATCGAACTAGTGATCGATATATCAATAATATCATTTCATGAAATCTTCCTCACCCAACAGTTGAGAACGAACACAGATTTTAATTTACTTGACAAAAATATAGAGCAAATTATTGCCTGCAAATGAGATATCTCTTTGTACATTATTAAGTTCAAATGCTATTCAGATAGCGTTGGAAGCCAAAAAATCGATACCACTATTGATATCGATATTGATTTTAGTTTTAATCGTTGCAATGCTCTTGAAATCTGAAGCAAGTATTATCCAAAGGTAAGTATCACAACATTAAGCTGTTTTTCGGGTCAGAACTACGTTGATTGAAAAAATTGAACTCGAAAATTTCAAAAAATGGCTTGTAGAATCGGATTCCTTGATCTTCAAATTTTTTAGGCAAGTTTTATAAAAAAATCTTTCCTTTCTCGAAGCAGTCGTGTCTTCATTGAAAAAATCGAATTGAAGTAGAATGGCTCTCATTCGTAGTTATCACCTTAGTTTCTACTCTAATACTAAATACGAAACTGCACTTATCCTCTTGAGTTATACGTACGATCTGTAAAGAATATGTTAAATATTAGCTCTAATTAATTCATTTTTAGTTGTTCTCTATAGATACATTTCTGAAAATATTTACCGCTTATCATCATATAAAATCCTGAAATTTGTGAATGATTGAATTGTATATATAGGATAAGAAATAACCAACGTCATCAAATATATTTCTTTTAATTTTAACAGACAAAGGTTCATATTCATGCAAGACTAGAGTTATTAATTAGATTATATTTATTTTGATTAAGTAAATGTGATAGTAACGCCAACATGCTTCGGCATAAGAGTAAGAGCAGCGATCTTTCCACCTGCATTAGTTTGGAGACCACCATCACCGAAAGTAACGGATTGCATCAACCTTGCTGCAATTACTTTTAATTCAAATCGAGCTAAATCTTGTCCGATACATTGACGATGACCACTACCAAATGGAAGAAATGCGTACGAATGATGATGTTTATCTTCACCTAAAAATCTCTCTGGATAAAAGTCTTCTGGATTGTTTGACCAATATCGAGGATCTCGTGTTAGATTGTGAAATGAAATACATACTTGATCACCTTTATATAGTTGAACATTACTTTCAGGTAAACGATCATCAACAGTTAATGTACGATATGTTCCATCAGCAGGTAAAGAAAAACGAAGCACTTCGTTGATAACAGCATCCAGATAGACTAATGAGTCAAGACAATCTAAAGTCAATGGTCGTTTGTCACCATCACTAGCTACCAATTCAGCTTTGATCTTTTGTTGTATTCGCGGATATTTGCTCATATGATGAATAAACCAAGCCAAAGCAGTGGATGTTGTTTCAAATCCAGCGATCAGAAACAATAGCATTTCTTGTAATAGTTCACTGCGAGACAAACCTACCCAGAGACAATATTAGTAGCATTAATATATCTATCAAAAATTATTCAATATTTGATTTATTCTAACAAAATAAATATCAAACTGTTAAAATTCAATGCTAATCTTGGTATAAAATCTCTTAATATTGTTACTGACGAAATGAAAGAAATTTTGAAAAATTTTGTATTAAATCTGTGAACTTTTATGTGCAAAGACTAATCTATTTTCTGGTTTTTAGTAATGAATTTTTTCCGTATCGATCCTTTCGTGTTCAGCTATTTCATTTCCGCTTAATTAAATATATAGGATAATCATAGGAATATTTAAGTCAATTTTTCTAGCAATTTATTTGTTACATTATCGACATCTATTATTACTTTTATATTGTAAGGTAATTTACTAAGTTTCATACTTTCAACTGTTACCTAGAATGCAAACTTACCCTTTTTTTCTTCTTCACTTTTCTTCGCTTCTGCTGCTTCGTCTTGTTGTAATGAAGAGACTAGTGAGGCAATCAATGAAGTTCTTTTTCTCTGAGCGATTGATTCGGGACTTTCGCCTAATTCTTGATCAATTATTTGATTACAAGATCGTTCAATTGTTGCTCGAGCTCGTCGATATCGAGGATTTAATTGTAAATAAATATTGCTTACAAAATTTGGAGAATGAATGGCTGTTTGAAATATGTTCAAAATGTCTCGTAATGCCTGTGTAAGGTCATTATTACTTGTAATAATATCGTCTTCAAGTGCCTTCAAATCATAATCAAATGCAATAAATCCAAAAATGACTAGAAGTAAATTTTGACATTGTTGAACAATATCTTGGTGGACTTTTTCAGCTGGACTGTTGCACCATCTCTCCAACAATTTGTCAACACAATCAATAATTAAATCGAGATTAGAAATAATCTTACCTCGACGAAATAAGGGCAAAGCTAGTGCAGCATGTCGTTTGAATTTAGCACCTAAAGATTATTATACGAAATTTTTTTCAATTAGATGAACAACACTAACCCTTAAGACTAATAAGACCATTGGGAATTAAAAGACTAAATTTTTCAATAAACATATCACCTTGATCATAGATATGACGATGAGTAAATATATGTTGAACATCACCAATATTATTGACAACAATAACACGTGAAGGTCCCATCCAAAATTGAAAAGTATTACCAAAACGATGTTTGAATGTTGCTAGAACTTGATCAGTAGTTGCTCCATGAAGTATACCCGTTTGCATTAAATTTCCAAAAAAAACATGAGGTGATAGACCAGGTATAGGACCACGAAGAGTGAAATATTTTAGTTTTACATATAAATATGTCAGTAACACAAAGACAAAAATTAGAAGAACAAACATTATATACACGTCAAAAATAATAAACTATTCTTGAATACAGATTACTTGATATGAAGCACAAAATAATCAACCCACATTTTCTTCGCATTTTTTTTCATCCTTCACATGCCTCTTCGTTTCGCCTAGGCGAAAAAGAACAGAATAAAATACAGTCTATATATCATGTTGGCGTGTGTGCATATCACCACTCAAATAAAGAAGTCAAAAATGTAAATAGAAATAAGTTGTCACTCTTTATTAACATGCATTTATAAAAACATGTCTGAAATAATTCTTGCTAAATCAGCACTACCGTCACAACAAAATTGTTATACAATTCAACATTTAATCTTGTACAAGATGAATCAATATCAATTGTGTTTTGTACATAACATAGATGTCTTATAATACCCAATGATTCATAACAGATACAGCGATTCAGGCATTTCTGTCATGGTTTTGAATCACTGAATTTGACTGGATTAAAAGATGGGCATATGAAGAAATTTAACACTCCATACGAGCTGAATGAAGTGCTCATAATGAGGGGATTTGCACTTTCTATCAAAATGATCGCACATATTCGAGTCAAATGAAAGCTCTCATTGTCAAACTAATAAGATTGAAATATTAACAATCCTTAGCCTGTTTAGACGGAGATATCCATTTTTTTACTGTATCTATAGTTTATATAGGATACTTAAAAATTAAAATTCCAGCAGAATTTATTTTTCTTTCTTTTAAGATAGTTGGATAGAATTCATCAGGCTACATTAGAAAAATTATAGTTCGATTTCTTATTTGATAAAATCACGTTCATGGATTTTTTTTCGAATATTTTTTCTATATTCATTTGATTACCATTAACCCATCAAAAATATATTTATACACTAATAATCTTTGAAATATACAAAAAGGATTAATAAGAGGTGTTTTCAGCCAAATGATCGGAAAGAAATCTCATTCCTCCAAATTTAAAAAAAAAAAAACTATTTTTCTTCCATCATTCCTATAAATGAGATATCTACTCTTTCTTTTTAAGAGAAAGACTATATTTCAAGGATTAGGAGTATATTATAAAATACTTTCAATCAAGTATATCAAATGACTGGGCAGTATGCTAATCATTATAAGCCGTTATTAAGGACAAATATTCGCTCGTTTTCTATTTCATATAAATACATTCGATATTTTCAGTATATTTTTTGTGATTTTATTAAAATAGTGAAGAATTATGATTAGCACACACAGTTTATCTAGTTTATTTATAATCATTGTTCTTGTTCATTGTATTACTGATCTAGCAAATGGTTCATCACCAGCTCCTGGTAAAAAAATAACAACAGCATTTGGTAAAAAAGGTAGTTGGGCAGCTGGTTATCATACAGGAGCTGATTATGCATGTCCTGTTGGAACAAAAGTCGTAGCAACAAAAGCTGGAGTTGTTAAAAGTGCAAATTGGGGTGCTGCTTATGGAACACATATTGTTATTCAATCTAAAGATGCTAGTGGTAAAACAATTCAACATTTATATGCACATTTAAGTAAAAAATTAGTAAGTGTTGGTGCTAATGTTAAAGCTGGACAAGAAATAGCTAAAAGTGGAAATACAGGACGAAGTACTGGTCCTCATCTTCACTATGAAGAACGAGTATCACCATTTGGTTATAACAATCATCGAAAACCACAATTTAACTAATTAGTAAAAATGATGTTATTTTAGACATACTCTTTTACTAATATGAATTTTTTTTTGAAAATTAAATATTCCAAATGCAAAATGAATCAATTTGATTTAGGAATAAAAGACAATTGTAATCGAAAAATATTACTATCAACATTATCGTTGATCTTTTAGCTGTGTTATTCATTATATAAGAGTGTGATTGAACATAAAATATGGGAGTTCATATGAAAAATAAACGAAAGGAGAATTGCGCGCTCGATTTTCGGGGTGCTCTAGCAGGAATCGAACCTGCAACCTTTTTGTCCGCAGCAAAATAATCTTCCGTTGATTCACAAAGCGATGTAATCGAGAATGAATCATAGCCTCCTCTTGCTGCTTTATAAAACAGAACTACAATTTCATTACTACACATCTTTATATTGTGCAATTACATATAATTTTGTTATATTCTTTTCCTTCCATATGAGTGATCAATTGTAAGTATTGAAATACTTTGATTTTTTCATAGAGCAACATTAAATTTATTGACATTTGGTTTGACGAATTTTTCTAGGTATCTTTTATAAACCTCACTATAATAAAAATTCTATATAAAATGAAAGAAATAGCTCATCAATGACCAAAATGATAAACGTTGTTTTCGATTAATATTCAGTTAATATTAGCTGTAAGAATTGAAATCGATGAATTTATTAGACGTTGATTGTCGAAGCTCATCTATCGGCAAACATCGTGCTACAATATTTAGATAATAAAAATCACACCGTCATATTTATGCTTTTTACAATTATCTAATAATTGTTGTTTATAAAATTCGCTCAAATTTTCAGTTTCTGATTATTCTTATTCGTTCTGTTAACTATTGTGAACAGTAAAACAAAGTTGGAAAAGAGTAGAAAAATTAGACTATGTTAGGAATTAACTATCAGTAATTTTCATAACTCATAAGTCACAAGAAGAAAAACATAGAGACTTAAGCTTTAAAATTTCACGAAAACTAACTGAGTATTTTAAGGTCTTTTGACTGTATAACTTTTAGTATATTTCGAATTCTCGTAATGTCTCGTGATATGTTACGAAGTCTGCTGTCTCTTCCTTGAAAAATAGGAGATCTAACATTGATTCATATTACAATTAATTGTTCATTTTTGCTTTGCATTTCGATAAAGATACACGGAATTTTGTTGAGTAGGCCAATATTTATCTCATCTAATATATTTTGGCTGTAGGTTTAAAAGAGACTACTTTTTGTCTATATGAAAGCTAAAAGGTGTCTTCATCAAATGATAAAGAAGTTATATAAATTGTGGTATGAAATAGAAACGTTTTAAATGAATTTAATGAACTTATTAAAGAAAGTATATCAAAGCCTTCTAGAATGGAACAATATAAATATCAACTAGAAATAATAAGATTCAGTGAGCTATTCATATAAAATAAAAATTGTATTAATCAACTAACATATCCGAATAGTAACTGGTCAAATCAAATATATAGCTAATGAGCAATGTAGTCATAATGTATTATTTGACATGATTGCAGAGTCAAAATGATAAAAAAAAAGATTTCTTATTTTCCAACGACACAAAAATTGTTCGGACACATTTTGAGCACATTCATTTCCTGACGACAAAACGAAGTGTTTTTTTCGAAAAATCTAGAGAGAGTATGACAAACAAACGATCTGTTTAAAATCTCAGTCTGATTTGCGATAGGATTTAAAAGCGGAACGTGCGGTCTTTACTTTGCGTTGAAAGGATTCTGCAATTGCGAAAGACCGAATAAGCATCCTCATTCATGCTATATAGATTTTTTGATATTCATATTTTTAGTAATGTTATATTTCAACAGAGAGCTATATGTTTTACAGAGACCGAAACCGAATCGAATAAAGATTTTTGGAGAGTAAGTCGAATCGAATCGAATATCCATGTCTGTACTCGATATATTTTGTAAAAGTATAAAAATTAATAACCAAACATTAGATTATACAGATGTATAAGAAAAGAACAATACTTTATAGACTGTAGATAAATGTTTCTGTACCATTATCTTTAATAATATTTTATGTGAACGTGTAATTAAATGATACATTTAAAACAGCCAAAAGAACACTTTGCTCAGTTCGGCTTTTTTGTAAATTAAAAGTTAATATATAAAATTTTTTGGCATTTGCTCGCATAATGATTTTAATAATAAAGTTTAAAAAAATAAAAATTTTTGCAAGTGATTACGGACTTTTTGCTCAACCTAATATGTAGGTGAAGAAGGATCCTCTCTCTTACTCTCAAAATAAATTATAAAAGGTGACTGAATCATAACCCAAAAACTGTATAAAATGGCATTAATCGTCTTTTGAGAGATGATTCAATCAAGTTCTAGTAAATGTATATACACAGTTATGTGTCTACCAGAAAAGTTAGATTTAAAAATGTTTGTTGCATCTAAGTATGAAAAGTGGTCTCAATTAAGGATTGTCGGTTGGTATTGGAGTAAATGTTGTTGTTCTTTTATCAGCGCAGCTGGGATTAAATGTCATACACATGTACCATATGATAATCGCAATGACAAGCATTGTGGTAGGAATGCCAATCATCGAAACGACAAATTGAATTATTTGTGCTGCACCACGTTTTTCTAATGACCATCGAACAGGTTTCAAGTCCTTTTTGTGATAGTAACATGGGTATGTATTACCGACCTATAATAATTTAAAAAAGAAACTGCACTGATCATGGAAACATAGCGCTGTTATTACTTAGAGGAAGCATCGAGAATAGTGCTTTATTTTATGTATACATTTGTACTGAATCGATTTTCTTCTTAGTTAATTATTAAGATCTCTCTATTTATCTGTACTCATATCCGATCTTTACAGAACCAATGACAAATATCAATTGGATCAAAAATAATTCAGAACAAACTTCATGATCGAAAGAAAAATATCGTGATTCCGAAAATTCTTCATGAGTTCAAGTCCTATGAACTTGGGTTGGTTTAGCGTCCAAAAGAAATTTCATAAACATAACAGTATTGAGCTGAACTTTTAAATTTTGTGTTCCTTACTAATGGCAAAGGTGTTTTGTTAAAACCGTTAAATCTTCGTCTCTATACCGTCAAAGGAACACAATACCCGTTCCTAAAGTAAAACTATTCTACTTTGTGTAGCATTTAAGTTGAAAACTTTCGGAAACACTTAGAACGTTCAAGAGAAAAGTTGATTTTTAATAAATTGGCTTTGTTTGATTAGCAATTTCAAAGGCGAATGTTTGTATCTTGCCAAAAATAGCTATAGATTTGTAGACTTTGATTAACATCTTATTTGTCAAATATAACCATTCTGGTAACGGAAATCAGAAATGGTATTTTGTTATGCATATTAAAGAAACATACAACTTTTCAATCCTATTCACTTTATCACAAACAAACAGCAGATTTTTTTTGTACTCACTTGTTGTATGTTATCTTTTGTTGTTGTTGTTGTCTCTGAAAAACTTGCTTGAACGGCGTTATTATATGTGATCGAATATGTTCGATTAAAGCATATATAGTTTTCGGGTGCACAAATCATACGTTTTCCACCATAAGAACACTTTTGTCTATTACATGTAGTCTGAATAGGTGCAGTTACATTCCGAACGAAACATGTCGTCTGAACATAACCAGCTTTACTTTTTATATTATAGACAACAGCAGATATACTAACAACGACGGCAGTGACGAATACATAGGTTAAACAGACAATAATGAGTATGATAGGACATGATGTTGCCATTACTTCAGAAACGAAATGAAATAAAATTATTCTCTGAAGTTTGGATTGATAGATTTTTATTATTCAAAGGAAAAAGCAAATGAAAGTTGATAATATATGGATTTTATTACATGGTATCTATAACATGTTCTCGTTATACCTGCAGATTATTAAAAGAATTTATTCTTGGTTTAATTTTGAGCATATGCTACGAAGAAATCGTTCGATCTATGTCGCGTATGCTAAGGGAAGCCCACCCTTTAGAAACTAATTTTGTTATTCTTCATCCAATTTTAACCAAAATTTCAAGAAATGTTAGTCTAAGGTAGGATAGATTATAGTTAAAATATCTTCTTCAAATCTCAAAGTTATGCACAAGTTCTAGTAAATTCATTGGTCAAAGATATCCTTCATGCGGGCAAGGTTTTCGACTTGAGATTACTAGCCAAGCATGTCAATCTGGTTTTTAAATTGTAGAGTACTCTTAAGGGTAGAACTTAGCAGGATCCGATTTTTGAATTTCTTTTTATTTATTTTTTATAAATCTTTTTGTCCAAAAAATCTTGAATTCATGGAAAAAAAGGCACTGATTAAGATAAAAGTCCATGTTTTTATATCAGCAAAAGAGAAATTCAAAAGTCAGGCTCTGTTACGATCTAGCCGCACTCATCTTCAATGCACTAAAAAAAATCATCACTTCTATATTGAGTCATTATTTAGAAAGCCTTGCTCGTGTAAACGATATGCTCAAAACAAATTAGATTTTCAGGAAAACAAAAAAAAAAGTTTTCGATTCCTATTCTTCAGCTATGAGAAGTCAGAAAAAACTCATCAGAAAAAAGTTAATCTACATGTTTTGGTCAAACAAATTATGCTACGTTGTAGTTCATTACAAGGCCTATCAGGGTAGGTATAAATCTTAAAAGCGAATATTTTTCGAAAATTGGCCTTTCTGAGGAGTGAGATTCGTTAACCCATTCAACCCGATGAGACCCACCGGTGGGTCTCACTATATTTTAACAAAAAACTTAGTAGAAAAACACTTACTTTTCCTTGTTTTCTTAGACAGAAGGTTATACATTATGCATCATCTGCTCTGCCTTCGCTGTTGTTGTTGGAAGTATCTATTGCAATGCGTGATGCTTCTCGTTACAATAGTCAAGACAAAAACAGTTGTCACCATCATAACAGAAAATTTTTCTTTTCTTTTCTGTCGCATGACTTGCTTCTCATGATTATTGTTGCCTGATTTGTTTCTAGCAGCCAACATAGCACCGTCACACAGTGCGAGCAGATTACTACGAAGGGAGACATGATAGTAATTTATCAGATCAGTTATCACCATATGATAAATGTCTCAGACCGTGAACAAATTGATATCATAGGGTGACATCTGAATTGATTTTTGATAGAGTGATGGTTTATAACTATTTGATATACAAGGAAATGATTCCACAAGCTAAGTGACCATCCTGCAGTTCCACAAAAGTTTTATGCAATCTTTATTGCTTAGCATGGCATACGAGAAACTGAAACCTAGTCCCGGACAAAAATCAAGAGGTCATTCGAAGGCAAATTTGCTGATCGCAAGCTCGAACAAAAGAAAGGATTTGCGCTCATTGTCCAGCGGCTCTGTCCTAGTTGCTAGAAACAAATCAGGCAACAATAATCATGAGAAGCAAGTCATGCGACAGAAAAGAAAAGAAAAATTTTCTGTTATGATGGTGACAACTGTTTTTGTCTTGACTATTGTAACGAGAAGCATCACGCATTGCAATAGATACTTCCAACAACAACAGCGAAGGCAGAGCAGATGATGCATAATGTATAACCTTCTGTCTAAGAAAACAAGGAAAAGTAAGTGTTTTTCTACTAAGTTTTTTGTTAAAATATAGTGAGACCCACCGGTGGGTCTCATCGGGTTGAATGGGTTAACTTATTGATCACGTAAAATCGTATTTCAAAAATATTTTCATGAAAATTTAAAGTTAGCGTCAAAAATGTTCTAACCCTAGTCTAAAAAAAATGCAAAAATATAACGAAAGACATGGCATCTAAAGTTTAAATTTTGAACATGATTCTCAATATGTTCAAGGATTATCAAAGAATCGTTTCACACAAAATAGGTTTTTCAAGAAAGTCGAACGAAAAAATATGTATTGCGAATATGGGGTTTGTAGAAAATATAGGAAGTATAAAAAAGTATCTACCTATATAACAAAAAAAAATCAGTTGCGCAGTTTTCAAAAATCAAGAGCAGTAGTGAAAATTCTTTGTATTGTTTGCACTAAAACACGCGCCAAAAATATACAGAACATTTAATTGCTGCACACTTTTCATTCTGATGCCTTCACATTGCGCTGTTAAATTTACTCGTCGTAAAAATACTTCTCGTAACGCTAAAATAAGGATAGAACGAAAATTTGACTTACCTATCAGTACTGTTTAGATTTAAAAATGATGTGATTGAAGACTACAGACTGCACATTACCTTTGTATATAACCAATTCTCTTTTAGTTTGTTCTAGAAAAAAAATGAAATTTCTTCAAGAGACACATACAAAGAGAATGTTTGCGCACCCGTTGGAGTGTGCACTATTCAATGATTTCTGTTATTTGAGTGAAAATGGTGTGCTGAATACAGACAAAAAAAAACCTTTTATGAGTGAATTTCAAATTGGCTCAAACAAACATATTCTAATGTTTGTCCGTTCTGAAAGAGCCAATTAAGAAATAATTATGAATATAATTATTTATGAAGAATGTTCTGCGCGAGGGTATTATTCAAAATTGAGTAGAAATACAAAACTTTCATTTTCATAGGATGGAGGAGTAAGCATCTGCTATTGTCTGTCATTGATGTATGTGAAATAAATAAAACCTACACCCTAAATGTATATTGTTATTCCTACTTGTTCTGAAACTAAACAAATGCTTTTTTAAATAGATCTATTCATATTTGTTATGCATCGGTGTTCTCTCTCAGTGGGTGATATGCGAATATTACTTGTCTAGATGAGGATACCATTCTTATAAACAAAAAACATTAGTTTATTTATATTTTAGTTAGGATGAAGTATCTTACCATTAAAGGTTCACATAATAAGAATATTGTGTGCTGAAATCATGATTCAAACTGAAAATTACATTTCTGTGAAAGATGATATGTTCAGTAGCTGATTGGTGTACAAAATTTGGAGTTGACTAATTTTTCCTTCGAAAATTGTCAAAAATTAATCAAATGTGTGTATTCTTATGGTATAAACGAATTGTTTCTTTAGAAATATTGTCTAACTAGTTATAACATTATGAAGTCCTTTGCAGCTCAAGCATATTTTTTTAACTTTCTCAATATTTTCTAAAGTAGAAAAATTTACATAAGATAGGTCATATTCAACATGAATTTTCATAGAATGCTCGAATTAGAGATGTCGAATGGGTTGAGTTCACCCAAAGTCTAATGGTTTCGTCATTTTTATTACTTGATCGATTAATCGAATAGCAGTTAAATCCCTAGTCAATTCTTCCAATGAAATCCTCTGGGGAACCCTATCGTAAATCCCTGAAGAGTTAAAGGGAGAATTAGGAACTTTAATACTCATAGTCTTGGAGAGGATTATCTTTTTAACTTTATGAAAATAAAAACAATATCTATTTTTATTATGTGTTCTATAAGATCATTTTTCGTTCTCTTAATAATTTGAATAAGGAAAGTTATCCTTCTATTTCTGTTAACATATGATAGAAAAATCAAATATTATAGAATCCATGGGTCACCCACAGTATCTGATAAATAATTCTAGATCAGTACATTGAAATAGAATAGATAAACAGCGAATTTTGTCTAGCTTTCGATGCTATATTGTTTGGTATCTGAAACAAAAAAATTGTTAATTCTTTGTCATCTAAAGAAAAACAGCTTTATAAAATCAAAAGCCGAGTTTGACTAACTTGATCGATCGATGAAATTATCTGGAAAAAAACTAAAAAGAATGACAGCACATGCATGTTAACATATGCAACTAAACACGTTCTCTTACATTCGATGCTGACTCTTGGAAACATATGGTATTATGATCTCTCTTTCTACACAATCACAACCATCGATTATATTTGGTGGTCTTATAGAATTTTTTTTAGAAAAATATCTTCATCTAATGATCTTTTAATATTATGATAAGTCAAAAGGACCTCAAATGGTTATCAAGTATCTCTATTCGAATAAGATGTTGAAGGATAATGAGACCTCATATAGAAAAAATGAATCAAGTCTGATGACTGAGTCAGTTTTATAGATAAATAAAAGAAAATATCAAATGTTCTGTTCAAGAATCGAATATTAAAATTAAACTTTTAGTTCAACGATCACGTCGCGGACCTGAAAAGATGACGACAGTATGTATTATTATCTAGAAATTATTTTTAAAGACCAAAGTACCTGTCTTAATAAAGTGTATGTTCCCCCAGATTAGCTTCTGAAGCTGCAGTTGTTTGGCTTGATCAAGATAATAATTTATTGATGGCTACGAGGCTAGAAATAGAGATATCAGTTCCATATGCCGTTACCATAAGTCTGAATACGTTCACATTCTTTATGGATTGATACTCTGATATTCCTATCTATGTGATTTCACTGTAATTTTAGTTTAAAATAATATATGTGGAAGAAAAAGCAAATCAAACTCTCCGAAAATTCTTCATATATATTTAAATTAAATGGTACACAGTTTATCCTCCACATGTGCTTATCATAAGATATTGCATTTTTATAAAGCGCATGTAATCCACATAAGATACGAGAAAATCTAGTATCTCATCAAGGGTATTGACATTCGAACTGTAATTTTAAAGACATACTAAATATCATTCGATCTACTCATGTATAAATAATATTTCATGTAGTACTATCCTAATTCGATTTTTTTCTTTACACTCTACTACAGGTTAAAGTCTCAGTAAAACGATTCAGATCCCATGAGAAAATGTCGGCATGGCTCTGAAAGACTTTTCTAGTTTTAGTCAGAATCTGATTATTCAAATTCGCAGTTTTACTTTTTTTCTTGATAGTTTCATTGTTTCAGTCATAAAAGTATGTTGATAATTTAAATTATCATTTTTAACGTATGTCTTCTATTTGCTAGATTTTATTTCTTAATCTTAAAAGATGCAAAAAGCTTATCAGTGCAGTCCCATGGATGAACATCATTCACCATTTGCAGCAATCCAAATCATACGGAATAAAAAAAATGAAGTACCAAACGATGGTCATGTCAAAGGACAGAAACATATGCAACATTTAATAATACTTATATGATTCAACTATCACTTATCTTTTTGTGTACTCAAAAAGTGAGTACACTCTAGAATCGGTCAGTGTGTCCGTCCGGCCGTCCGTTTACACGATAACTCTTTACAATTACATTCGATTGAGCTGAAATTTTGTGCACAGAACTGTTTCATCAATATCTCGGTCGAGTTCGAAGATGAGAAAGATCCGACGAGAAATGGCTGAGTTATCGAAAAAATTGTCATTATTGACCAGACCACCCCTGAGGGGGGGTACAGGGATTTTTTCAAAAAAATTTTTTTTTCTCAGAAATATTTTAAATATATATGAATCGACTCAGTTTTTAACGCTGATTCCGAATATGATATTAGTTTTAAATTAAGCCGTAGTTTTCTAACGAAACATTGCCTGAAAAAGGTCTAAAAATGCATAAAAACTGTAACCAGAACCAAATTGCTTAGATATGGCTCAGATGACCAATACTTTTGGGGTTTCCAAAATGCTTGGTTTTGTAGCTAGTTGAAAGGACTATCGAGAGGTAAAAACTCGAATCGATAGCTATTAATATTGGTGATTTATTATGAAAATACTGATGCTTGTATCTATCATATATCTCTTATAAATTCATGAGGTTGCGGATGATCGTAATCCTGTTAGATGCAAACATAAATTCATTCAAAAATAACTCTTGTTATCCAGTTTGCCAAGCTACACACGAATCTGAACTCAAATTTCTGTGATTTTTAAAGATATTATATAACTCTGAGAGTACAGTCAGTGATCACTGGATATGGGCGCATACTATGTGACCCATGCTAGCTTCGCACGCCTGTATTTTCTCCTTGCAATTTAGTGACAAGGGATGTGTTGTGATGAGATCTATGTCTTACAGAAACAAAGAAATACAGGGTCTAGTGCATCACGTGAGAAAAGTCCAAATACTCCCTCTCAAAATATGCTATATCGCTGAATCTACGCAGTTTTTGGCTTATAATACTTTTTTATCCCATAACTTCCTCCCTGAGTGTAATGAATTTATAGATTAAACTGTTTCTATCCAATTGAGACCTCATTTAACTCAAAGGGCCAAATCGTTCATGAGACAAAGTTATTTTCCATTAATTTTTCGTAAGCTGGAGGGGTGTGTGCCAACTGTCCCCCTTATATACGTCCTTGGATGGAGCAGGAACCAATAAAAATGAAGTTATGAGAAAAATGGTTTTTCATCAAGACAATTTGTCATGATAATTTTGGCGTTCAAACACTTCATAATGACTCAGCTGATTCATATACTTTTTGCAGTACACATAACTTTCGGATAAAATCCGAAGTTTTCGCATTTATTTTTCTATACTTTGAGAAACAAGACTATTTGATTGAACAATAGTATACTTAATTTTTATACTATGTACGAGACTCATCAAGCACTGCTCAATAAACTATTAATTAGCTGATACGAGTGTACAAGAATCAAGTCTGAATAATTTTTTGTAAAATAAATCACTATCAATATTACTTTCATTATAAGGTATATATACTAAATTTGATATGGATGAGATTTTTTATTGACCATTTGAGATGTGAGAAGTTATTATATGATGTCACATGATCGAATTTTAAATCTTATATTGCACTATTCATCAGATGAGATTGTTCATAGAACGGTCATAACAGAAATTTCGAAATCGGATATGTTCAATCAAATATATATTTCTTTTTTATCGAATGCAGAAATTGTTTTGAATTTAAAAAGATGAATGGTATAAATACTTTATAAAAATATTACTTTTTAATTATGTCTGACTGTCAAGCGATGATTCAGTCGTCAAAGATCTATGAAGGTTGGGTAAAATTGGCAGTAAAATCGATAATCTCATTCTCTTATTACAAGATATTTTGTAAGAAAAAAACAAAAATGAACAAGCTACATCAAAATTTGATTCATTTTTTTTGCACTCAAAGTGCATTTTTCCAGTATCTCTATCTGTCTGAATACTATCGATCATGCTAATAGAAAATGGATCTATATTTCTTTTATCCTAAGGAACTGATGAAATCATCATTTCTATCTCGCTTACTCCTATCAATGATACCGAATCAACAACTCCAATTATGCCTCTTTTGCAAGGTCTTCGAGATAAAACACTGCATTATATGATACTCGATTTTTATCAAATATTGGCCATATAAAACATTGAATTATATGACATTTCATTCTTCGAAAATGAAAGCAACGACTCGTATTTGCTTTGTATAAGCATGTGATCTTTTGACAAAAACTACAAAGACAAAGAATTAAATTTAGCTGTTTCTTCTAGTTGAGAAAATACCACTCGAAATATAAAGATTTGATAAATTTCTTTTATGCCAACTTTCTCGTCTTTCAAATATATTTATCCTGATGACTACAACATATAAAACAGTTCACAGATACCTTGTTTTATAATAACAGGCGTACGAACACTTACAATTGCCAATCAAAATTTTTTACAAACCTTAAATTGCTTTCTACGGAAAGAATTGAGAAATGCAAAATTCTACATGACAAGGATAACAATAATGATGCTTAGGTTATATCAAAAGTAGTGATCGTTGTAAAACACCTAGTCGCATTAGACTACAATCAATGCAGCACTTTTATATCTCACTTTACTATCACGTCATATATTGTATTTAACAAAAAACAAAATATACCATAAAATGTAGCGTGAAAAGCCCTACAATTTATAAGGGATCGCTATTTTATAGTTATACTTTTTTACTTTCACAGTGGATAAATTTCTGAGTGATCAGGTCTCAATACTTTTTTTTTTAACTATCTCATCTTTCATAATTGCTGTGTAAAGTGTAGAGCTTTTCGTGCTGCATCTTATAGTGTATTTTGTTTTTTTGTAATAAAACATATCAGGTAATAAAAAGAAGAAATAGGAGAAAATGAATTTTTCTCTTAGTAAAAAAAATATCTCGTTTTCGCAACGTTGAGATTTGATCCCTCAGAGTTTTGTCCGTTTTGGAAATAAAAATGCTATTATAAAATAAGTGACCCTTTTATCCTGGACCTTGTGATATAATATTTTAAGAGATAATGAAATGAAATGTAAAAATATCACCATCATTGTAATCTAAAGCTACTAGCTATTTTTTAATAGAAACCGTTCTAGTCGAAATTTTACTATTATGATATTAGCTGGATAACGATTAAACAGCTTAGAAAAATAGAGCGAAGGATACTTTATCTGTTCATAAAAAAAGAAATTTTCTCTACATTTTCTATACGAAAATAAGATGTGTAGACTAACTTTTTGGTATGACCTAAGTAGAAGTTTTAAAATTATTTCGACATATAGACAAAACCTACAGCTAGATTTTGTTTTTTCCAAGCGTTTGTTGTTGCTGCGCCTTTCACGATAGATTTTCTTTAAAAAGTTCAAAAATATGTAAAACAATCAAGAATTCTTTGATATCAGAAGAAAGTCATGAAATCATTTTTCACATTAAAGATCAAGCTTTTTTTTATTGTGGCAAAGCTCTAAAAGAAAAATTCAAATTTTTCACAGGGATACCTTCAATTGGATTTATAAATCACTGTAGATAACCAGAGCGTTCTTTCTTTTTATGTCAATGAAAGCTCTATAAAAGCGATAACAATAACCTGTACTTTGTTATTTGTTTGAATGTTTTCAAACGAGATCAAAAAGGTCGATGATGAAAGGGCTTCCTCTCTATTTCATATTGAATATAGCTATCGTATTATCTCATTTTCTAGATTAATAATATGTGTTATAATTGGGAATCACTCGATACTGGTCCTTTGCCCAGATGGTATGATGAAAGTAAAATAGGTATCTTCATTCATTGGGAATTATACAGTGTTCGAGCTATATCTTCAGAATGGTAAAGTTATTTTGTAAGATACTAGAAATATAACTATCATATCTTCAAATTATTTATAGGATGTGGTGGAATTGGCAAGGCACAAATCCAGTTCAGAATATTGTAGATTATATGAACAAAAATTATCCACCAGATTGGACATATGCAAATTTTGGTCCACAGTTTTGTGCAGATCTTTATGGTCAATATTGATAAAACATTTCTTGAAAAACATTGATAATTTCTCTTTATATTTTAGATCCAAATGAATGGACTGATCTATTTGCTGCTTCTGGTGCAAAGTAAGTCAATACTTTTTATTCTCCATCGAAATGTCATATATTCTTTTCAGATATGTTGTTCTCACTAGCAAGGTAATTTTCAAATATAATCATACTATAATATCAATTAGATAACTTTTATTACATTCACAAACGAGATTTACTTGGCTTGAAAAACTTTCTCATCTCTATCTTCTTTTTTTATAATGAAACACTTTTAGGAGATTTAGCTGTAGCTATTCGAAATCGAACAAATATTATCTTTGGTTTGCATTATTCTTTGTTTGAATGGTTCAGTCCACTCTATCTACGAGATAAATCCAACAATTTCACTACTCGAGATTTTGCAGGAGTAATTATTCATTCTGTATGAAATCGAATTAGATAGAAAATATATATTTATAGACAAAAGCTTTGCCGGAGTTAAAAGAACTTGTGGAAACATACAAACCTGAAATAGTTTGGTCTGATGGAGAATGGGGTTTGTTGATAAATTACTATTATCTGAATACATTTACATCGTTTTCCAGAGGCACATGATACCTATTGAAGTTCCGCTAAATTTTTTTGTAGGTTACGAATGATCGATGAGATAGTGAACTTCTTTGTAAACATGGTGATTTTTATACTTGTTTGGATCGTTACAATCCAGGATATCTGATTGAACATAAATGGAAAAAGGCTTTCACGGTATGAAAGAAAGTTTTGGATTATTCACTTGGATTTTAATGATTATTGCATTTGAATAGATTGATAAAAATGCATGGACACATGTCGTCCTACTGCTTACATTGGTGATTATATAACAATTGAAGAATTACTAAAAGAAGTAGTCAGTACAATCAGTTTATTTTCATCTTTTTTGTTTAAAATTTTCACAATAAAATCTTTGTTGTTACATTTTTCTTTTGTTTAGTACTGGAGTAAATACTTTGATTAATGTAGATCCTAATATACATGGGAAGATTCCACCAATATTTCAAGAACATCTTCGACAAATGGGTTCATGGTTACAAGTGAATGATGAAAGAGTATATGCCACTATGCCATGGTAATATCAAGATGACACGATCGATTCTAATGTTTGGTAAATTTGATAAAAAAAGAGAATTATGGAGAATTTGTTCATGCTTTTCTTCTAATATGGCCAAATGATAGCAGTGAAATTATACTAAGTACTTCATTGAGTTCATCAAGAACAATTGTGACATTATTGGGCTTAAGTGGTGATTCAATTCCATGCCGTGTAGCTAGTGAAAGCCGTGGTATTGTGATCGATGTGTCACAAATTAAAGTTCACTTACTTCAAAGTGCTTGGACATGGACATTCAAATTAGAGAATTTATTATCTAATGATACAGTTAATTCAACTACTACTCCTGGAGGAAGTGCCTTTGAGTCTTTTCATTCTTCTTTGATATTTTTCACGGTTTTCTATTTGCTTTATATGTAGTATGAGCGTCAGTTGGTTTATTTTAACAATAAAGTTAGATGAAGATCATGCAAAGGAAAACAATGGAATCATGGATTCCATAGAATTCTTTACAAATTTGCCAGATTCCCAACAAAATTTTGGAATTTTTCACGGAAACTAATCATATCTTTCTCTACTTCTCATACTGATGTCTTTTCTTTGTTGTGATTCTTGTATATGTCGTATCGAAGTTACACCAGTCGACGAAGTTAACTTGATGAAATTGTTTTGCGTTCTCTGTCGCATTCATGTGGTGCAATACTCGGTCGTCACTTTGAAGAATACCTTCATAAAGCACAGAAAATGACTCATGAAAACATGCTTTTTTTCACGTTTTTTTCATTGAAGAATCAAATTTATATATAGTTGGAGACTTTCAGATTAAAACAAAAAAAATCGCGACAAGGCCGATTCTCAATGGCAAATCGTAAGTTATCGACAATCAAACTCATAAAATCAAAGTATTTTTTTTCGAATTCAGAACCGGAACCAAGTAAAAAGATGACGAGAGTAGAAGAGTTAGATGCAAAAATGGCTGAAATCAACGCAAGTTTGTGAACTGTTGTTTGTAGAGATCAGAGAGATTAACTCCTTTAGTATTTTTAGTGATGGATAGATTTCCAAAGTTAATTGGAGCGATGCTTGGATACGTACCCGATGAGACAGATGAGATAGATGCCTCACCGGTGTTAAAATCATTTGATTTGCGTGGTGCTGTTGAATATATGACAAACTGTTCGAATATCATCGTTATGTCAGGTGCTGGAATATCAACAAGTGCTGGTATTCCTGATTTTCGTACGCCTGGTACTGGTCTCTATTCTCAACTAGAAAAATATAATCTTCCAAATCCACAGGCAATATTTACATTGGATTTTTTTCGTGTATGTGATCAAAAATATAAAACGAATATTTAACAGTGATATCATACTTTGATTTATGTTTCTAGGAAAATCCGAAACCATTTTTCTTACTAGCCAAGGAACTTTATCCAAATAACTTCAAAGTGAATATTAGAAGAAAAGTCAACAGTCTTGACTGATTTCTTGTTTTTTGTTTCATCTCTTTAAGCCAACACCAGCCCATCATTTTATTCAACTTTTGAACGAAAAAGGCAAATTGTTACGAATATTCACACAGGTAATTCTGCATTTGTAAAATCCATAAATGAAACCATTTTTTTCGTATATAGAATATTGACTCGTTGGAAAGAGTTGTCGGCATCCCACCAGAAAAGCTTGTTGAAGCTCACGGAACGTTTTTTATTGCTCATTGTTTGGATTGTCAAAAAGAATATTCGTTAGATCATGTCAAAGGTTTGATCATTTTATTGAATTCTCATCAAAATTTCGAATTTTCTAGAGATTATTTTCAATGATGAAATACCTCACTGTGACGAATGTTCTGGTATCATTAAACCAGGTCAGTTCTAATCTAATATCGTTGTTCCCTCTATTGATTTCGATACGTAGATATCGTCTTTTTTGGTGAAAGTCTTCCCAAACGATTCAATGAATGTGTTTTGACAGTAAGTGAACATTTGAAAATGATATTGAGTTGTTCAGAAAGCCATTGATCCTGTAATAGGACTTTCCTCAATGTGATTTTCTAATTATCATGGGGACATCACTTCAGGTGGCACCATTCAATACGCTGGTATCCAGGTTAGTCATTGAGATAATCAATTTTCTCTCATTATCTATGAATTCGATCGATTGGTAGAGTCAATAAAAAATGTCCTCGTTTATTGATCAACATGGAATCTGCTGGTAATGTTGCTCCACTATGGGAACCAGTAAGTGATACTTTCTAACTAAAAAATTGAACAGTATTTCATATCAAATTTTCTAGTTTACAAACGTCTTGAAGTTTGATTCAGAAAAAAATTATCGTGATGTTTTTCATAAAAGCAGTTGCGATGATGGCGTCATTGAAATGGCAAAGCTGCTTGGCTGGCAGGTTAATATTCTAAGCTTAGAATTTTCTATGAAAAAGTTTGATTAACTTTTCAGAATGATTTCGACAAATTATTGGGAAAGAAGGTCGTCTCGCAATCGAGCAAAACATTACCATCGAAGAGTGCCACTGAAGCACCGACGATAAGTTCATCAGTGGCGACGAATAACTCAAAACCTACAAAAGCCCCAACAACACTGACCAGTACAAACTCATCATCGAAAACTAACAATGGTGCACGGAGAAATTCTTCACCTCGAAGGGCAATACCTTCAAATAAATCGTGTTCATCCATTAAAAGTGTCAAGGACAATAAGACAGGAAAAAAAACAATGAAATCAACACAATAGAACCTAATTTGTTTTCTTTTATCATGTATCTTGTTTTCACAATTGCCATATTTTCTAATAAACGAATCAACCTTTCAATTCAATTGAAAAGAGCATTGGATATCAGACAACTTTGACACTAACGAGGGAAGGTCCTCAAGTGATTGAAAGCCTTTGAGCGCATATTTTGCCCAGTGGTAGGGGACCTATAGGCTAGCATAACCTTCAAAGAGTTCGAGCTGAGGTTGAGGTTTGGCCGAGATATTTCGATTTTAGTGGATTTTTCCTCTATGAACCCAGATTTTTCGATAAAGTCCTCTTGTCGAATTTTGGCCTGAAAACTATGCTCAGATGAAGATCTCAGTGAGACTAGTTTATGCGCAAAATATCAAAAGTTTTCGATGAAGTGTCTCTGAGATATACAGTTTTTAGGTTTTAGGCGTTTTTCTATTGATATTATGTAAAATAGGCATATTTTGGAAAATGTATATCTCAGAGACGCTTCATCGAAAACTTTCTGATAATTTGTGCACAAGCTAGTCTCACTGAGATCTTCATTTGAGCATAGTTTTCAGGCCAAAATTCGACAAGAGGACTTTATCGAAAAAATTGGGTTCACAAAGGAAAAATCCATTGAAATCGAAATATCTCGGTCAAATCTCAACCTCAGCACGAACCCTTTGAAGGTTATGCTAGTCTATAGGTCTCCTACCACAGGGAAAAATATGGGCTTAAAAGCTTTTAATCACTTGGGGACCTTCCCTCATAAGAAATTCTAGGAAATATTGATTTAAACTGATTTGTTAAACATATCTTTCTATTTGACAGAATAGTTATTTCGTCTTTCACATTTTAATTTCACAGGGATTTAATTAACAACATTTAGTACATTCATCTATATATTATGTTTAATCATAAAGTAGAATAACATTCATTTTTGATTTTTGTCTCATATAAAGTATGTTCTAATAGAGTGACATCTCCTGAAATAATATCGTTTTATGTATATTTAAAATATATTGATAAAACAACCAATCCATTCTTTCATTCAATTCGATTTTTACTTTTACCTTTGATGTATGATTATTACTTTTTTCATACATATTATATCGCGTGACACATACAATCAACGAAAGAAAAAGGTAGATGATAGTTTTTACTTTTACGCTCTTCCCTTCTATTTTCAACATTTATTCATTTTTATTTCTTTGATAAAAGAAACTATTGTATAAACATAAGACATATGTGACACAAGGTAAAAATAAAATCATTTATTCAAAAAATATATTCAATGTTAGATAAAATATAACACAACACATATTTCAACCACTTTCATTCATGTCCAATAAAACTATTCTCTCGCTCCAAACATTACCGATAGAACTTATCTATCGTATTATGGATAATCTGGATGATATTACTGTTTTTTGCTCAATGCAAAATATTTCTAAATGTTTGAACGCAATCTTGGACAGCTATCATCGTTATCAGGTATATTTATTTTTCATCTCCTTCTCAAATTTTTTCTTCACACAATATTGCCTATCTTCTTAATGTTTTCTTGTTGCAACCAACTTATTTTACTAATTCAGATAAAGAACTACAATTCAAAAACTACTCGAATCGATCATTTGTGGTTAAATATATTTTAAAAATATGAATTTGGTGATGGGTATAGAACAATATACAAGAAGAGTTTTTCCACTGTACAAGGCATTAAATAGTTTATACAACTAAGGCACTCCCTATAATATGATGCAGTCAAATTCACTATCATCATCAGCAACAGAACAAAAGATAATTACTGCTAGTTATAGAAAATTTCCAGTTTACTTCAAATGAACTAAAAATACATATTTAACAATCGACCCTAAATTTGATCCGCATGTAATCAATGTGTCAATTTACTCTATAATTCTAAATCTCGAGTCACACACAAAAGGTGGTTTGTAGAAATTTTACATTCATTATGATACTTCACATATCCTATAATATTTTTCACTTTTCTTCGCTTGAAGATAAAACAAAAATAAAATATCTTTGAATATTAATCTATATTCGACAACCGCAACTATAATTAGCAGTAAAATGTCTAACTATAGAATAAGTTCACAACATCTTTCATCCATTTGGCTTCTATTTTATTTCATATAGACACTCACTGAACTTAGTCTGGTTGATGATGAAATTGATCATCAAAAAGTACAATATCTTGCCGATGGTCTACGACAAAATAAAGTAAAGATCATTCATCTGACATTTCATTCTCTCGATCACTCATTATTTTACACAGACCCTTACTACACTAAACATCTATAACGGAGATATCAGTCTACAAGCAATAGAACATCTTGCTAATGCTCTACGAACAAACAACGTAACATCCACCTATCTAACATCTCAGTTTTTCCTCTATTGCTATTTTACACAGACACTCACGAACTTGAGCTCATTAGTAGTCGAATTGGTCCTGAAGGAGCACAAAATCTTGCTAGTGGTCTAGAACAAAATCGAGTAATCTCTTTTTATTTCTATCTATTCATTATTTGTCTTACTTACTATTCGATACAGTCACTCACTACGCTTAATCTTATTGACAATGAATTCGGTCCTCAAGGAGTACAATATCTGTGTAATGCTCTACGACAAAATCAGGTAGTATCTTCTCTATCTTCTTTTTATTTTAATACTCACCTAATATCTCATAAAGGCACTCACTATACTTAATCTTCGTGTGAATAACATCGGTGATCAAGGAGCACAACATCTGGGTAATGCTCTACGAGAGAACAAAGTAAATTTTTTCATCCAACCGTTCTTTTCATTATGTTACTCTTACTATTTCGTACAGACAATCACTTCACTTTATCTCAATTCTAATAAAATCAGTAATCAAGGAGCGCAGAGTCTTGCCAATGGTTTAGAACAAAACAAAGTACAATTTCTTCTAATGCTTGTTTTCATTATATCATTCACTTACTATTTCTCATAGACTCTCACTTTACTTGAACTCTGTGAGAATGAAATCGGAGCTAAAGGTGCCCTACATCTAAGCGATGTTCTACGACAAAATCAAGTAACATCCTCCTTCTTTTCATTCTTATTTTGTCACTCACTTACTATTTCTCAAAGACACTCACCACACTTGACCTCACGGGCACTAGGATTGGTGATGAAGGAACATTGTATCTTGCCAATGCTCTGCAACAAAATCGGGTAAAATCTTCTCCTCTTCTCCTTTTCATTATGCTGTTCACTTATTATTTCGTATAGGCAATTACTACACTCATGCGAAATAAGAATGAAATTGGTGATCAAGGAGCACAACATCTAGGCGATGCTTTACGACAAAATCAGGTGATATCTTCTCTATCCTTCTTTTGATTGTATCACTCACCTACGAGTTCATACAGACAATAACTAAACTTGATCTCCGTCGTAACAACATTGGTGAAGAAGGAGCACAGGGTCTTGCCAATGGTTTAAAACAAAACAAAGTACAATTTCTTCCTAACGCTTCTTTTCATTGTAATACTCGCTTACTATTTCTCATAGACTCTTACTACACTTGATCTTCGTGAGAATCAAATCGGGGCAGAAGGCGCCCAACATCTAGGCACTGCTCTATAACAAAATCAAGTAATATCTATTCAATCCTTCTTGTCATTATGTTACTCATTTATTATTTCCTACAGACAATCACTATACTTCATCTCAGTTCCAATCGAATCGGTGATCAAGGAGCACATGGTTTAGCTAATGGTCTACGACAAAATCAAGTATTTTCTTTCCTCTTTTCGTTCTCATTCTGTCATTCACTTACTATTTATTAAAGACACTCACCATACTTGATCTCTATTCAAATGATATTTGTAATGAAGGAGCACAATATCTGGCCAATGCTCTAGACCAAAACAATGTAATATTTCTCATCCAATCGTTCCTTTTATTATATCATTCTTACTATTTCATGTAGATGATTACCACACTCAATCTCAGTTCCAATAAAATCGGAACTGAAGGCGTACAACATCTGGTCACTATTCTACAAAAAAATCAGGTAATATCCTCCTCTTCCTTCTTTGCATTAGACCACTCACTATTCCATACAGACACTCACTACACTTAATCTTTATAATAACTACATAGGTGATCAAGGAGCACAGGATTTGGCCAATTGTCTGGAACACAACAAAGTACGATATATTGTTAATCTTTTCTGTCATCCTTTCACTCTCATTCGATTTCACATAGACACTCATTTCACTTAATCTGGGTGACAATCAAATCAGTTCTCAAGGAGCACAACATTTGGGCAATGCTCTACGACAAAATCAGGTAATATCCTCTCCCTTCTACTTTTCATCACAGTTGAGAACAATTGAGATTATACCCTTTGATTCTTTTTAATACTTTTATTAACCTACTATATATAGGAAGAAAGCATGGAATGCGCCGCATCCTTTGGTATATCTACCTTGAACATAAAATGCAGTTTACATTATATAAAAAGTGTGTTGGAAGGACAAGTGACATTTATTTTGTTTTCCAAATACTGATGTCCGTAATGTGGTAATATTATGGATTATTTGACCATTATCTGAACATAGGTAAATGATAAAACCTTGGTGTTCCGTCCAGAAGATACTCCGTGAAAAAATATACTCAAAATGAACAATTTACATGGTGTTGTCACCTCCTATCATTTCTGAAAATACTTCAAAGAATTTTCTGATTCGTTATAGGATTTGGTTTATAAACATTTTTCGGAGCTTTTGACAGTATATACTTTATTTGAAAATTCAATATTTCCTCACTTTTTTCCCCATGTGAAAAATTTTTGGGATTAAACGCGTTTGTAAACGCATCCGAACCGCGTTTAAAACGTATACAATAAACGCAGTAAACGCGTCAGAACTGAAACGTTTGACGCGTCCAGATGCGTTCAAACGCGCTTCTTTTCTTGAACGCGTCCAAACGCGTTTAATTTTTTTTGGAAAAAAATCCGATTCCATCCTTGCAGATTTGATCTAGGTTGTCGTCATCTTCACATCATGATCATCTCTTGCACGCGGTATCATTTATAAGATTTATTTAATTTTTATACATACATTTAGATTGTGCGCCCAGTGAGACTAGAACATAAGACGTCAGATTAGAACTGTACTTACTTGAACCAATGAACTATGTTAACATATTTATACATAGGTTAGATTTTTCTTTTAATAAGATAGCCTTTTAGAACTTATTTCAAATGAAATCAGATGTATAAAATATCATGAATCTCCTTCAATATTTGTTAATAATTTATATCTCTGATTTTCGAACGATAAAATGTAGACTTTTTGATTGAAGATAAGAAGACAAATGAAAATAGATTATAGTTCTTTAAGAAGGATAAATTAGTCTCGTTGAAAAGAAAAATAGTTTAATAAAATAGTAGAAAATATTTTTATTTCTAAAACTAATAATTATATAATTCTGCTTCTTAGTTTCATTTTTCTTGATGAATTTTTAAACATTCTTATTTGTTATTTTCTCAAACAATAATTTGAATCGACTGCTCGAGTTTGACTCGTACTCCTGAATAATCATTATTTTTCGTTTTATTTTATGTCTGAAAATTTTATTTTTCAACTAGAATATCTTTGATAGAAAAGCCTTCTGTTGAACAGAACTAAAAGCTTATACTGTAATAGAAGATGATTTCTAATCTAAGAAATGTAATGTTTTCGTTTGAAAAGATTATTATTAAGATTATTATTTATTTAGAAACTTTCTTACATTCCACAAAATGATTGAATATCATTGTAAAAATACTTGGAAAATATCAACTATAATTTTTGTAAACTATGTAGTAATTAGGTGCATAATTATATAGAAATCTTTCAGGGTTTATGTCGAATTAATAAGTTTTATCAAATTTGTTCAAGCGTTGCCAAAAGTTATTCATAAGCTCATAGTTATCTTTTTCTAAAAAAAGTGTGTGAACGCGTTTTTGACCGTTTCGGTGAGGGAAATGCATTTAAACACGTTTGTTCTTTTTTAGAAATTAGACAAAATGAAACTATAAATGCGTTTGATCGCGACTAATAATTAGAACCCAGAAAACGTATTTTGGGCTCTTCTGTATGAAGAAGTGTGCGTAATATGAACACGTTTGAATGCATTTGGACACAGGTATAATGCGTTTGAACGCGTTTATTACTGGGAATATACGAAAACGCGTTTAGTCTGCGTTTCAGAGTTACATGGGTCATGTCAAGATATATGCAGTACAGAAAAAGTTTTTCAACATTTTCAGTATGATCGAAAGTGAAACTGAAATATAAGCTGTTTATTTTGAGTATAAGAAATTTCATCATACAGCTTTTGTATATGGTTTTTTACGGCGCATCTTGTAGCAAAGTCAAGGTTTTGTCATTTACCTAAGTTGAAATTTATGGCAAATAAAAAAAGTTACAACATGCAAAAGTTTGGAAAAAAAAAGAAATGTCACTTTTTCTTCGAATATACTTTTTATACTCTAAACGACATTTGATGTTCAATGTAAATATACCAAAAGATGTAGCGCGTTTCGGACATTCTGTTTCTATATATACTAGGTTAATATATAAAAAACAAAAGAACCAAAAGGTATAATTTCAATTGTCCTTGACTGTATATAAATCACTTATTATTCCATACAGACATTGACTACACTTGTTCTCTCTGCCAATCAATTCTATGATCAAGGAGTACATAGTCTCGTCAATGAGCTAAAAGAAAACCAAGTAATATCATCATCTTTCTCCTATTTCTCGTTCTATCACTGTCTCACTACTTCATACAGACTATTACTACACTTGACCTTAGTATGAATCAAATTGGAGATCAAGGAGCGCAACATCTGGCAAATTTTCTACAACACAACCAAGTAAAATTTCTTATTTTTAATTCTCTTATTCACTTATATATTTATATAGGCATTCACTACACTCCTTCTCTCTTCCAATAAGATTGGTGATCAAGGATTACAGTATTTTGCCGATGTTCTGAAACAGAACGATGTAACATTTCATCGTTTCCCTCTTTCTCATTTCAGCATTCATTTATTATTTTACATACAGACACTCACTACCCAAGCAGTCAGAAAAGTCAATTTGATGCGTTTTAACAACCATTTTATGCGTCATCTATGAACGCGTTTTACACAGTCAAAAATGTCCGAAATTTGGCGTTTTAACAATCACAAATTTTCTAACTTTTACACGGTTAAAATGAAAGAATAGATAAACGTTCAAACACGTTAGTGAATGAAATGCATCAGAACGTATACATCATAACGGATTAAAACGCGCAATCTCGGACATTATTGACTGTGTACAACCCGTTGAAAAATCATATAATAGCATACGAGTATTTGTAAAAAACAAAATCACTCACAATCATCACCAAATCGAGAGCTAATATCATAGGTAGATAGAGCTCACCGAGCTGATTCTAAATGAGACACACTTTGACCCAAATAGTTCTAAAACAGGGAAGATTTCCAGTAAATATTGTTTTTTTTTCAACCTAAGATCATCCACAACCACCAATATCTCTGCACTAGTCGATAGCTCGAATCGAGTTAGGTATATGTCCAAAATATTAGATTTTTATCATGTAGTCAAAAAAGAAATAGCAAGGACACATTCTCTCTATTTTTAGCCTTTTGAAAAGATCCATGCCATATGAAAGATATGGAAACTATGTTTTTAATATTTCTTCTTTGATTGCACGATAAAAATCTAATATTTTGGACATATACCTAACTCGATTCGAGCTATCGACAAGTGCAGAGATATTGGCGGTTGTGGATGATCTTAGGTTGAAAAAAAACAATATTTACTGGAAATCTTCCCTGTTTTAGAACTATTTGGGTCATAGTGTGTCTCATTTAGAATCAGCTCGGTGAGCTCTATCTACCTATGATATTAGCACTTGATTTGGAATGATTGTAGGTGATATCGTTTTTTAACAGATACCCCTAGTGTACTGTACGCGCTACTAGTCTCCCACGTTATGAAGGGCAATGAATCGAAGCTGTATAATACGTAGTTGGAACTGGTTGCGATATAAACCAAAAGCAAGGGAACTGAGCGAAAGTTCTGCATTTCAGCATAGTATAAGAATAATCTGAATTTATAATCAAGAACTTTCTGCTTGTTTTAAGTTTGTTAGCAACCTGTCTCACGAATATGATAAGTTGAGTTCTTTCTCAAATAACTTTAGACGAAAATAAATCCTAAACACTTCATTAATCTTCGCTGACAACTATTGACGCTCAAGTATTAGAGTTTTATTAAAGATAGACTTATGTGGAATGAACTCAAAGTATACTCGCCAGCAATATTGATGGCATACTTAAAATATTTTAAATTCTCAAACATAGCTTTAGTGTGTCGTAGGAGTACTCTGAAGAACGGAATCTTCTCTTTTTTGCTAGTTGATGGGTATCATAGCAGAATCTACATATAATAAAGCTATTCTTAATCACTACTGAATTTTATAAAGTGAGAAAATGATAAACTTGTCTATACTGAAAAAAGAGATTTGAAATTTATCGAGAGAAACTACCATTCTGTTCATCTATTAAGAACTTCCTATTTTTAATTCACGTACAACTAATTTCACTAACACATAAAATAAAAAATTTGATTTTGTTCATTCATACAAAACTTCTGTGCTTAGATCATACTGGGCGATTATTATTAACATGCAGAAAGACAAAATTCAGTTTCGTTCATTTTCATAAAGTTTATTTTCATTTCATGCACGACTAATATATCAGCAAATAGAAATAAAATTTTAGATTTAAATTCATATGAAAAGCATTTTATTAGCATGCAGCAAGGAAAAATTTCATTTTAGTTATTTATATCAAAATTTCAATATTTCGTTCATTCTAAGAAAAATTCCTAAGTGAACAAGAATAATAGTGTCTTGATGAACTTCTCATTGTGATAAAGCTTGAATAATGTATGTATGATGCAAGTACTGTAATTTAAAGTTGTTAAGACGAAGAAACAATGGAACAAAGAAACTGAGACAAAGAATGATGTGAGCACCAATCAAAAGAAAGGTGAAGGATAGATATATACGCGATGTCTATTGGCTAACAATCTCTATCTATTATAATTAAGACTGTAACTCTATTTTTACTTTTGTTTAAAGTAAAGAATAAAAATAAATAAAATCTTTATATTTCTTAAACAAAGATAATTAAATTATAAAATCTTTATTCTTTATAAAATAAAAATAAAAAATCTTTATATTTATAAAATAAACATACGTAAAAACTTTATTTTCAAAAATAAAGAATAAAGATAGATTTCTTTGTATTTTAGGTAAATAGACAAATAATATAATAATAGCATATACAAATGAATATTCCTTATTTTTCGACATCATTTGGATGTGTGATAGTATCAAAAGATGAGGGCGACACATGATAAAATATAGGTCAAAAATTTTTTTGTATATAACTGGCTGCGCCTAAATAATGTTCATTTAACTACTGTTCAACTGGTTCTCGTAGTACGACTTCCTCTTTTACACGAATATGATATAAATAAGTTATAATAAGCCACTACCTATTCTTAATTTTATCTGTCTTAACTGATTAAAATGGGTGTATGTCGATGTCAAAATGCGTTCGATTGTCTGGTTTTTCTATTAAATACGTTAAAACATGTTACTTGCTCCTAATATGTTCTTTCAAGCCGTTAAAATGCATCAATGAAAAGTTAAACGCGTTGAAAACCGTTTATTTCTTTCGTTTACCTAGTTAACGAGTTATGAACCGTCGTTTTCTTCTATTTATTACCTCTGATGCGTCGAAATGGCGTTTTAGCGTTTTTCTGTCTGCATGGGTACATTTGATATCTCGAACAATAGATATAAATCTCAAGGAGAAGAGTATTTTTGGAATGCTATGAAACAAAATAAAGTAACATTTCTTTATCTTCCTTCTTCTCATTTTATCTTTCACTTACTATTCCATATAGACACTCACCACGCTTGAATTATACCATAGACATTAGTAATTTTCAAGGGCATTATCTTCATAATAAAGAAACCCATGTAATCAAAATATCGCAAAGCATGATGTAATTTACATTATTTTCATGAATTTTGCTTAAAAAAAATGCGATTTCAGATGATAAAAGCAACATAATCTTTGATGTTTTTTTAACGGCATGCCATGTTTTCAAAATTTACATTTATGAAAATAATGACTCTTCAGCAGTGTCAAAGATCTAAAAAATGTCCACTTTACCTAAAGTCCGCTCAGAATACGTGGAACTTTATATACCTTGTAAAAATCACGTATATTTCTTTATTTCAGTGGATTTTTCTGTTCTGTTACGGATTTTTCTTTTCACATGCACTAATTTATTGAAATATATGTAAGAAAAATGTGAATTAATTTAAAATAACTAGACAAATCTAGCATATATATTAAGAAAAGATATTTTCAATATAGAAATAAGTAAAACTGTATTTATAATTTGTAAATTTTTCAATTTATCCATTAAGGAAGATATACGAAGATTATTATTATTATTTCTTTTTATGAAAATGAATAAGTAGTTTTTAATGGGCGTGAGAACATGGAGACATTGAACAATTGGTCAAATTTTATTTAAAAGTAAAGATTTTTTTTTTGACAATGAATTTGTTTATTTTTTTGATGGTGGGGATATTGGAACATTGAATGATAGGTTAATTTTTATTCAAAAGTAAATTATTTTCTTCTTTATTGATTAATTTACTTTTACTGTTTTTTTTAATGATGGTTTTATGAGTATGGGAAGAGGACAGGGACGAAACGATTGTTTTTTAAAGCAAGAGTGCGATGTACCATATGTATGTCTTAAGTTAAGATATAGTAATAAGTCAAATTTAAACTCATAAAGAAATGAAGTGGAAATCTTACATTTAGTAGATGTTACTGTAAAACATATTTGCAAAAACTGAACTGTATAAACGTTTAAGAAATGATGTTATATACTATTGTATATTATTATAGAACAGCCAATTTTTCTATGTCTTTATAGTCAATAAACTTGAATACAATAACAAACATTAATTAGTGTATGACTCATATCGTTTTTAGTCTTTTTATTTGCTTCGGGCATTTCAAATTCACCTAAATCTGATGATCCTATTTTAACAAGATAAAAGATTCTTCTAACTCAAAATTTCAGTCTTGATGACATATTTAGATTTTGTGGTTTAAAAACATTCGAAATATTTAAATACGTCTCGTTCTGGATTGTATACTTTGCTCCTTTTTTGCAATCAATTGGATTGATGTATAATTCAAAGTTTCCATGAAAATTATTCATTATAACAAGAAATTTTGTTCGATACAAATAAATTAAATTAAATGATCAAACAATTCGACAATATTTGTGTTTCTTTCTTGTATATTTCGTAGCAACGAACATCAATAAATAAGGTTTCTGAAATTTATGAGTTAGTAAATCTTATTAGTAAATCTTAAATATAAAAACTAAAATTTTGAACTATTTTCAAGTTATTTGGTAAATGATATTAGAATAATCAATTGTTTTACTTCCTTATAGTACCAAAAGATAAGTAAACCATGAGAAATTAATTATCATATGACTCATACTAACAGCAAAATAGAATATTATCAAAGAAAAATATTTTTATTGCAAAATTAAAAACACAATATATATAGAAAGATATTTTATGATACAATGGAATTAGTATATTTTTACTTCGAAATAATTCTTAAAAAGATTCCTTTCTTATATGTTAGGAATCTCTTATTTATAAAAAAATTTGTTTTATTTTTTATTGTTGTTTTGTTTTTTAATTATTTCGCGCATTCAAATCTCAACTAAATTCTCATGTCAACTATGACATATCTATCAAAGAAAAGTTTGAATAGCGATCAAGCAGAAATAAATCATCATAGTTAAATTCTATACAAAATTCTCTTCTCTATTTCGTTGTTTTTGTTAAAACGATAAGACATGTTCGTCACCTCTATCAGCATCTCTCCGACAAATCCACATGACTTCCACACTAAGCGATAATTTCTCTTTCATATAAATGTTTTTATTTTTTCATACAAACAGAACGAAAGAAACAACGAGGATATTTATAGATTTTTTATTACCTTCCAAATATGGCTACCACAACAGTGTTGCTGTGAATAATGAAAGAACCGATAAAAAATAGAAAAGCCTACTTGACGAAAATAATGATCGTCTATATCAAAGAGAAAAATCCTTATAGTTATGAAAAGAATCCGTTAGTAATGTTGATTCCAAAAGTCAATCGAGAAAACTCCGGGAGGAATATCTCCTGAACAGATGCAGCTAGCGATCGGTTTTCACTAACCGAAAGAGGAAGAGTGGGGGCATCTTTTTCTCCATTAATATATAAGACGAAATCCTTTTAAAACTAATCATATTCGAAGAACATTCAAAAGAACCCATGATAATACCTACCAGCTAGATGAAGTTTTGACTTTGTCTTTTGATTTAGATAGAGGAACTTGAGATCTATAGCTCCAGACACAACGCAGATGGTTGTCTTATTAAATTCTAACGTTGTGCAAATGGAATCATATACTTACATGCGCAAATAATAGGGAATTTTGCTAGTTTTTTTACTAAGTTTTCGCACTTTTTACCATGGTAGCTTGAAATTTTGATGGAAATCTAGGAAAAACTAAGAAAGCGCATTGTGTCTGGAATTATAGATCTCAAGTTCCTCTATCTAAATCAAAAGTCAAAATCAAAACTACACCTAGCTGGCAGGTATTATCATGGTTTCTTTTGAATGTTCTTCGAATATGATTAGTTTTAAAAGGATTTCGTCTTATATATTAATGGAGAAAAAGATGCCCCCATTCTTCCTCTTTCGGTTAGTGAAAACCGCAGATCGCTAGCTGCATCTGTTCGGGAAATATTCCTCCTGGAGTTTTCTCCATTTACTTTTGGAATCAATACTACTATGAGAGTTATTGAGTTTAATGAGCGATGCAAAAGTCTTTGGGAAAATGTTAAGCCTTGTTGAACTACGTTGCCAACTTCTGAATCAACCAAATATTTTTTTCTTAGAAAGAACAATATTAGAATCGCAAATTGTCCATCAAACATTTCTAAAAATATCTCTGCATCGCTTTTGTAACTTAAAACGTCTATATTTCACAATTATTTTAAGCTAGACGAATCAAACTTAAAGAAAAAACATGCCGAAATGCAGCTCATTAAAAAATCTAGCAATATCAGTCTTAACAAAACTTTTTGTAAACATTCTTGATGCATTAAGTTAAAAAAGTTTGAAACAAGGAATTTTTGCAAAACTGAACTTTTTCGAACAACTATAAGTTTATAAACATATCAGTTGTTTTCTGTAAAAATCATGCACAAAATGAAGTTTTTTTTGCAGCGCTTGATTGGAACAAATCTAATCGCAGACTCTCAGAAGAAAAAACTGTATTCAAAAAGCATTTTTTATCATTATATAATGGTTAACTAGTGGAAACAACCAAAATACTCTGTCTTTTCCAAAGAACTTAAGATAGTATCCATGAGACCATCGAGTATCATGTCTGATATCGAAGCATTTGTCAAAGTTTTATTTTTTGATTTAATAATTTCATCTTGTTCAGCATCAGCGAAAACCTCAAAAAATCCAAATTTTTAGCATATTTGACTAGCCTGGTGAAAAACTAGCTTGATTTTACTTTTAAGCACTTGTGAGAATCTGTGGAAGATTTCACCAAAAACCATCACCATAAAGATGAGCCTTGAGGGTAATGATGAGTAGAGATACCTTGAGGTTAAAATTTAAATTTAGGCAATTAAGATAAGCAGATTAAATTTGTTTCGATTCTCGTATAAGAATGATAAAATCAAAAGAGAGTTGAATTTAGAACTATTATTGCTTTTGGAATCGATGCTCAGATAGATTTTTTAGTGATAAGTACTGAATTGCCAATGGCATACAAGTTCAGCATGATAAGATTATTGATCGAATGGGTGGTTTGATAATGACTGTTTAATAGTTAATTGTTGTCTATCGATGTTTTGATGATGGCTAGTAATAGGTAACATCTAGAAGGAAACGAATACGCCTATTTTAGTTATTCGGAGTCGCAAAAAGTCTACTGGACTAGACCTATGAAAGCTCCTGATCAAAGAATGGAACTGGTTTGACCAACCAGTTCCTTTTGAAAAGAACTACAACTGATCCATATAGCATAATCCAGCAGGCATATTTCCATGAAAACGTTGAAGGACATTAAAATTTGAAAATCAATAAAAAAGTATGTAAATGAGTAACTTGAGAGTGAAATATGTATTAAATTCAAACTGAAATAAAATGCAGTTTTTCATTGATTTTTAATATTTAATTTTAATTTTAATATAGTAGAATTTTCAATCGTTTCAGATGTTAGTACGGGCATCATCAGTGCAGTAACAAAAACAAAAACAAAATAAAACACATAAACAGATGTTAAATAATACCTAATATCTGACGTAGTCTATACAATCATGATAGTTCACAATGTAACACCATAAATCAATAGAGAAACATCAATTCAATATCAACACATCAATCCAATGTAGAACATCAGTTCAAACAAATATATAAAATACTCGGGATTGTATAACTGCTTATTAGTCAGTAAATGTATAAATGAATAACTTGAGAGTGATGTTTGTTTTGTATTAGATTATGATGTTACATCACAATATTATATTGACTATGAACCGTTATGATTGTATAGACTACAACAGACATCAGATATTATTTAACATCTTTTGATGTATTTTGTTTTGTTTTTGTTTTTGTTACTGCACTGATGATGACTGCACTAACATCTGAAATGATGGAAAATTCTAATACATTAAAACTAAAATTAAATATTAAAAATCTACGAAAAACTGCATTTTATTTCGTTTTGAATTTTAACTCAATAAGAAAGGTTTTAATTGACACAATTCATCGTCACTTCTATAACGGACAATCTATAATACTAACAAATTCATTATTTCTCTTTAGAAAGAATCAACAATACGGAAAAGATTTCTTTTTAATCACAATATTTTTTTACTTTCACAAAAGATTTACGATTAATATTGAACAAAAAACTAAAGAGAAGCACTGCTATGTGGCTGATCATATATATTTTTAAATACAGATAATTTTCAGACCCGGGTCTGGATCCTATTCGCTGGGCTCTAGTAGAGATTGAGCGCAACTATCAAAGATAAAATTCATGACCAGTAAAAACAAATCTCTATAAAACTTAGGAATTACATTAATCAGGATGCAGATTGGAGAGCGGATGATGGTAGTTAGCAGCAAAAAGTTTATAGATCTATTGTAAGTTTTCGCCTTTCCGCTGATTCACGCAATTTTTGCCGTGCTATTTCTGATAATTGATTGTCGCTTAATTTAATACATGTTAACTTGCCATTTTTTTCAAACATCGCTATCAATGGATCCAAACTTTTATCGGTTAGATGGTTTCCATGCACATATAAGTGTGTGAGAGCAGTATTGTAAGCTTCAAGTGAATTGCACAGTACTTCCAGACCAACATCATTTATATCATTATATCCAAGTGAGAGTTCTATTAATGTTGTGTTGCATTTTAACATTTCTGCTACATAAGTGATACCCCTGTCGGTTATTTTATTCCTGTTCATATACAACAGCTTGAGTGTATTGTTCTGGCATTTTAATGATTTACAAAGCACTTGTAGACCACTATTTGTTATATTATTATAACTGAGTAGAAGTTCGGTCAGTTTTTTGTTCACATTCAACATTTCACCCAGTTTATATGCACCTACATCAGTTATTTTGTTGTATCGTAAATCAAGTGTGAAACAACTCCTGTTGGATTTTAATTTTTGGGCAATGAATTCTACATCTTCGTCAGTTAGATTTTTATGATGCATATCTAGTTCAGCACTGCAGTTGTAGTCGACTTTGTTTATCTCATCATCTTTGTTCTTGAACAAATCTTCAGATTGAGATATTAATGTTTTTTCCATCACGACTGGTGTGTCGCAAGTAGATGTACTTTGATAATCATCTATGTGTTGTTTGTTTTCGCTAATATATTCTTCGTGTAAGTAATCATCTATATAACTATACCTCATTTTGAATAAAAGTAAGGTTAAGTTTTAATGGGACCGACTTTTTTAGAAACTTTTTCCGATCAACGGAGAAGGGGCAATGAGACCATTTTTTAACGCCAAATATTTTCATGAAATAATTATTTGAGTGCTATAAGATCGATAACAGCTACTAATCCAACATGTTAATTTTCCTTAAAACCACTTCCGGGTTTTTCAACTCTTATAGCCTTCCACAGGATGTAAAAAAAAACTTTTTTCAAAATTCTGTGGAAGGCTACAAGAGTTGAAAAACCCGAAAGTAATTTTAAGGAAAATTAACATGCTGGATTAGTAGCCCTTCTCGATCTTATAGCACTCAAATAATTATTTCATGGAAATATCTGGCGTTAAAAAAAGGCCTTATCTTCCCTCCCTCCTTTCTGAGAAGCAAGAGCGAGTTTTTTAAATCTATGATAGATTATTTTCAGTCATCTAAAGACAAGTGACTTGCATTTCTTATTGTGATATGAATTCGAAAATTATGAAACACATTGATGCCCCGGAATAACATATCTTTTTAGTATTTTTTGTGTGACACTGCTTGTAAGATAGCGAGGAAAGTTTAAATACCTGTTTTAGAATCTCCTGAAGGAGGTTCGAGCTTTTGACGTAATTCAGCCATCTCATTTTCGGTTGTCATTGACTGCATATATTTCCCAATCGTTTCAGTGCTGAGATTTTCGGATCGCGATCTAAGAGCGAAACGCGATGGCTCGCTTTCTGAAACAGATATTAGGTACGAGAACAATATTCTTGTAGAAACGTACTAACCCTCGACACTCGACTGAATGTCGTTCGATGTTGAAACTGGTAAAAATTCTAGGGTTGGTAAGTTCAGATTATTCAACTTTGCATTGTTCTTCACTATGTTGGTAGGCATTATTATATTAGATTCACTTAGCGTTCTGTGTATAAAATCGGCTAGTATACCTATAAAGAGTAGCATATAATATATAAAAATTTCAAATTTCAAATTTCTACATAAAACTTCGCTACTTTTTGGTTCGCTAGTATAACTCACACGATAATAAATTTTTATCAAATGCGTGAGTTCCAACATTCGTGTGGCTAAAAGCCAGCATTACTCTATAGCTTGGCTTCCAGCATCCTCTACTAGAAAACTAACCACACTGCTTTTGCTGAATTTTTCGTTTGCGCGGACAAAAATACAGTGTTAATTAAAGCGCTTCATTTATTGAATAATTTCATGTCTGAATGTAGTTCTTGACTTACCCAACATTTTATCGCTGCTAATATGTGAGTGTCCTGACTCTAACCGAGCAACAGGTTTGTGTTCTTCTAGTGCTTTACTAATCCTTGATTTTAACTGATTAATCTGTATTTTTTCCGTCGTTGATTGGCGTGATCTGTGTCTTACATACACATTACCTAGTCGCAGGCCATCTTCGCCGTACCAGCTCTTTCTGTCGAACCAAATATCAATTCCTGGTTTTTCACCAATCACCAGCTTATTAATCCAATTCAACAATTGCTGATGTAGATTCTCAAAACCTTTTCCCCAATTATTACCATCGGCCGAATTCCCATGTGCAACCGTCAACTCATTTGTGTTCGACTGATTCTCGATTACTCGATAATGGGTCTTTGAGTAGTATTTCGCTTTTTGTGAATGTGTATAGATTAATTTGACGTGAGTGATCATACCAGGAAATGGATTTTTGCCATTGTAATGGATGTGAAGATACCACCACTGTTCGTCTTCTACAGACAAAGCTCCTCGTGTATCAAATGTGATAAATGGTGATCGTATAACCGCGATACACAACGGTGTATTATTATCCTCATATTTTGTCAGTTTCATACCACGAATTACAATCTTTTCTGATTCTAACTTTTTTAAAAACATTTCACCTTGAATCGTGTCCATTATTGGCTGTGATATGCTCTCAATTTGATTTTGTAATAAGTTATAACCATTTCGATCGGAAAAAAAGGCAAAAAATCTTGAATCGGCAAAGAAACGCAGCTTATGAATAGTAAGATACGGCTCAGTTGCAACAGATTGTTTCTGAAGATACCACATCCCATCTAGTTTTTTTGAATCAGGAGCAGTTCTGTAGTAACAAAGCTGTGGAAACTGATGTACCTCTTGCTGTTGTACGTACTGACTTTTCTCGTCTTCGTTTAATGCTTTGAAACAGCTGACAAGCTTGTTTAATTCTGTTACATCAAGATGTTGAAATTTAACAAATAGTGGAGTAAAGTAATAGCCGTGTGATGGTGTGTGTTTATCAGTTGACGTTTGTACAATTATGGATATGTATGAATTTTCAGGAAAAGCAAAATTGATGTAACGATCGAGTTCTTTAATCCAATAACCTGAGAAACACATATCGGCTAGTATGACCAGATGACGATGTGTAAAGTGTGGTTCATTCACGTTGGGAACTTTACAAGCCTCAGCAAACTCCGCAATGAGCTTGAGAATGTTAATGAACTTTTTGTAGGCGATAACTTCACCACCATCCAATAAATCGGACACAGTTGAATCATTCGTCAGCGCCTTACTATCAGGAAAGTACTGATGCCCTAGCAAAAATCTTCTGTAGAAAGGATACTTGCTTTCTAGTGCTACTAGTTCTCGAGAGAACTTTTTGGCTAAACGATTCGATAAAGCATGGCCAGTGATGTACACGAACATAATACGATTACCGTCAAGTGATATAGGAGACGTTGAATAACAAGGACTTTCTTGATCCTCTGAAGCGAAAAATACTGCTAAAGGTTTCTCCATTTTCGCATACTGGACTAAGTCTTTTGTTAGTTTCTTTTTAACAATATTTTTCTGTCGAAAATGATTGATAATTTCATGTTTAAGTCCTCCTGTAAGTTCTGCTAAATAATTTCTTATCAAATTAACATCTTCGTGCATCCATGTTGAATCATATTTTTCGTCACCATCTGGTCCACCATCTATTTTACATGGGAAACCAAAGACACGGTATGACAGTGGTAAATAGACATCACGATCATACACGTAGTTAGGAAAAACTTCCGCACTTTTCGATGATTTCATAAATACTTTCTAAAACATAGCAACAAGTCAACATCATTATAATGTAAATCAAAATAGTATACCTGAGAGGTCATTTTTAAGTTAGAATTGAATGCTTGTAAACACCGTAGTAAATGTTTTTTGGCGTGATGATATGAAAAAACGAAAAAGCAAGATTTATTACTAATTTGCGCCGAAATTTCATGCAGTTGTGTAAAACTTTTCTTTTTGAATGTGACAAATTTTTATGATGCAATTTGCAAAAAAATGCAACGATGTAAAGGGAAAAAGAAAAGATGCATTTCATTGACATTTTTCCTTTCTAAAAGAGACCACCCAGAAACCAAATTTGTTATTTTTCGTCTGATTTCAACCAAATTTTTCGGAGAATACTTGTCTATGTTAGGATAGGTTATGAGTGAAACATTGCTCTCAAACTTCCAATATACGAACGAGTTATATTCAATTTATTGATCAAAATACCCGATATGCAGGCAACGTTTTCACCGTGAAGATCCGAAACTGACGAGTCGGAGCTGTTTTTAAGTTGTAAAATATCCTTGGGGCCGGGTCCTCACTGGGTTCAACTTTTGAATTTCACATTGTTTGTTTTTGAAAATCTTCTTCAAAAAAGTCAGAAATTTATGGTCGAAAAAACTGCTAATAAAAATGAAATATTTAACTTTTTT
The DNA here is from genome assembly GCA_022393335.1 of Macrotrachela quadricornifera. Classification (NCBI taxonomy): domain Eukaryota; kingdom Metazoa; phylum Rotifera; class Eurotatoria; order Philodinida; family Philodinidae; genus Macrotrachela; species Macrotrachela quadricornifera. The sequence continues at coordinate 232,487 of JAJEKB010020013.1, forward strand.
TATTTCAATGAAAGAGAAATTTAAAAATCGGATCCTGTAAGGAGCTGGCTCTACCTGTCTATTATAAGATAAAAAAAATGATCAGTTCTCTATTGAGTCGTTATAAAGGATATTCCCTCATTTTTGACTATTTCTGGATCTCGAAAATTGTACAGCAGATCGGATTGAAATTTTTACCACAAGTAGAATATCTGAAATAACGAGACACGTGTTGGAGGAAAAATTCTTATATAAGATTTTTCTCGTCTTTAGAAAACCTTGGTCTTCTATAGGACTTCACCTAGCCACAGTGTAATTCCATCAAACTTTGTCAGATTCGGCCGAGAACTGTTTTCAAGATACCTACGATTAAATCTCAAAGGTAACTTTGATGTTTTTTCCAAAATCTCACTTTCTTTTTTTTACGAAAAAGTATCCGAAAGTTTATGTCGGAACCTGTTTTCTGATTTTAGAACCCCTTAAATCTTGATGAGAAGATTAGAGACGAAAACGGGCGATTTTACCTCTGCAGGATGCTTCTAGCTATAGGTGATAAAAATTCCAGCCCAATCAAACAAAGTTAGAGGTGGCTGTCAGTGGCACAATTGGACAGTTTGCATGAAAAACTGGTTTTGAGAAAAACGGAAAACAAGTTTGACGAAAGATCTAACTATCTGATACTCTCCGTTTGAAATTATATTTTGCTCATTGGTAGGGATCATAGTGCAGATAAAAACACTAAAATGGTTCATACCGACAGGTGTTTCTTTTTGAGTTATAGTCATTTTACTAAATTTTCCGCGACACATTAGGTATTATAAAGAAACTGCAAGGAGGAATTTCCACCTGAAAATTTTCTCTATATCAATCCTTATGGTTCGTGTTATACCCTGAAAATTTCAATTCAAACAGATAAGTTTTTCTTAAGATATTGAATATCTCAAAAACTGACTACTTTTGAAGCTCTTGCAAAAAACTAGTGGTTTTTGTAAACGTATTATTTTAAAAGAGAAACATTCGTTTGACTTGAAACTTTCAGGATATAGTAAGGACGGAGGCCTGTTATTGGAAAAATTTTCAGTCGGAAGTTCCTTGTATTTCTTTTATTATATTTTGTTTTAGGCTGAAAATTCAGTGAAACAATCTCAACCTAAGAACAAAGGATTAATAACACGAATCATTTCAGGCTTTTTCTTTACACGATGAACACTGTAAATGAGCAAAATATGAGCTCAAATGAAGGATATTAGTTGGTGAGGGTCCCTCCTCAGAAGTGTGTCTCATTACAGAGAAAGATTTTAAGTTCGTTTTTCTTACGATTCTGTGGACAATCTATTATAGCGAATCTGATGATCATATCGAGCGGCAGCTAATGCCTTTCTGAGCACCACTTAAACACTATCATATAGCCAAATCAAATTCTTCATCAATCAGATAATATAGATGCAATTGTCGCAAGGGTGGTCAGGATATATACCTCAGTTGCCCTTTTATATATCATGAAACGCGCATTGATCAATTGTCTTCTGTAAAACTACTCAAGAAAATCTTCTTTTAATTGTTTCATCAGACACTGAAATTTCGACTATTTTGGAAAATAGAGGTTTTTCGTTAAAATGAGATAAAAAATTAACGGCAAATTCCAGTGAGCTCGTTTAAACGCTGATCGATAGGTCAATATTCAGTCTATCTGCAGAGCACATAAAAAATGATTTTTTTAAAGAAACTCTTTACTAAAAAGAGGGGGCAACCTTAAGAAAACCCTACCTACGTAAACAGTATGGGAAAATAATGGAATTTGAGAAAAATGAGAAAGTTTTTGACTCATATTTTTCGACTATGCCGTCTCACAAAAAAAAATTATCAAAAAAAGGTTAACGTGCATGTTTTGGCAAGAAAATATGCTAGGTTATAGTCCATCGCAAAGGTTGTCGGAATACGTATTAATTTTTAAAACGAGTTCTCTCCGAAAAAATCGACTTTTCTAAGAAGGGGCCTTTAAAACACGTTATTTCTTCTCGAATGAAGTAAAAAACAACTATATGTTGGCATTTAACGAAAAATAAAAAAACTATGGTTACGCGATAAAACATATATATATATATGAGGAAAAGGGTATTGCTGTTTTACATCTGTTGCCTTTAGTATTTTTGAAGGCAAAGAAAAAAGAACGAAAGAAGAATACGTTGTGAGCTCTATTAATAGTAAAGTAATATTAACAAATTTTGAATTCCTCGTTGTTTCTTTATAAAAGAAAAGCGAAAAAGGAAAGAGCAGTGAGATTGGTTACAAACAGGAGTGCAAATTTCGCGTGCTTTTATGGTTGTATCTCTTCTGTGTTGTGCTCTTACTCACTTCTATGGAGTTTTTCTTTCCGTCTGTTGAATGAGTTATTTTTTATTATGATTGGAGAGATATAGATTATTATAGCTCACAAATGCTAATACATTTATATAGATTAAACATATTTATTTTTGACTTTCACAAACTAAAACAAATGATGTTACAGGGATGTTGTTCACAAACATTCATATCACTTCATTCGTTATTGTTTGTATTCTTTCACATTCTCGTCTTCTCGTTCTGTTCTTTTCTCTCTCCTTTCTTACATTTTGATTCTTTTCTTCTCTTATCAGTCGAAGTAAAAACGAACAAAAAGAAAGAAGCAAAAGGGACCTCTGATAGATGGCTACTGAGAAAAAGACAGCAACATCAAAAAAAGCAACTAAGTAAGTGTTTTGCTATGTACGACAACTTTGATCCATGGATCCATCAATATCAATATATCTACTCCCATTGGCGGTGCTGCAGCAAGGTGTGAATAGGCTTGGACTTGCTCTATATTGGAAAGTTTAAGACTTAGATAGGCTGATGTATGAGATAAATAAATGCTTAGGTAGGCTCAAGTCCGCCCTGAACAAGATAGATTTAGGTTTAGATGGAATTTATTCATAGACAATGAAGCCACAAAGCCTGGATAGGCTAAAGCCTACCTTTTTCTGCGAAATTTGAATTTAAAGTACACTCAAATACTAATTAGAAAGGCGTTTGACTGATGTTTTGCACAGTATATAAAAATTCTTGTGCAGACACCAAAATTTTTTGCTGCTCTCAGCAGAAAATAATAACATTTCTTAATAAAACAGTTATAAACCGTTTTTAAGATAATCTTGAATTTTACATGGCTTAATGTTGACCTTAGATTAGCTATGAATTGAAGTGACGTTTTCCATTAAGAGTAACGGGCAATTATACGACAAGTATGAATTAGACCGACTAATAGCGATCGAAGATTTGCATCTCTTTTAATGACTATAAACTTATACACCTCATCTTCAGTATCCTATGAGAACAAATTTGCTTAATTTCTGTTTCCATCCTGAAAACAATTTGTTTGTTTTCATTTGTTAGCGGCAGTGTGATTATCCAATCTTCGATTGTTTTTGTCTTTCTTTTCTAGTCTTCCTTTACTGTTATAACTTGTCTTTCTTATTTTTGTATGATTCTTATTGTGAAACATACATCATAGATAAATCTGGAATTCAAGTTAACGCTGAATCGGTATAAATATATATAAGTGACAGTAAGTATGTGTAAAGATGTGCAGTGGGCAACCAGGTGAACATGATCTCTAGCTCTATTCTCCAAAGTTCAAACATTGGAATGAATAAATCTGTGATTAGTCTATCTTACCCTAAAATTAGATTTCTAGGAGTTAAATCAAACCCTGAAAACACCTATCGTGAAAAGATTTGTTCCCTCGACTATAGTGAGGGTCATGTGAAAAAGAACAGTTTGTGCGTTTGTGTCAGGGTCAAAGGTCAAAGATCAAAAAAATATCCTCTTAGGAAGCTTGTTAGATCCGTAATTTCGTTGATGTATATATATTTTATTCTAACT
>JAJEKB010020013.1:241568-261202 GCA_022393335.1 Macrotrachela quadricornifera
TTTGTAATCACTTATCTATGAGTGCACTATGTTCGAGGTGTGATTTCGCTTAGATATAACTATTTGTAATCACTTTTCTATGAATGCACTATGTTCGAGGTCTAAATAGTTGCCGATGTATAAATACATCAGTTTTTTTAATAAAAGCACAATCTACTTTTATATCTTTATCCATTTATTATCTTAAAATGTAAGAAGCTTCTTGATATTGGCGAACATCATACTAGCAATTCGCCAAATTGGCGAATGTCCTGAGGAATTTCGCCAACTGGCGAACGTGATAGTAAAAATTATTTCATTTATTGGCGAACGTCATATTAGAAACTCGCCAAACTGGCGAATGTCTCGAGGAATTTCGCCAATTGGCGAACATGATAGTAAAAATTATTTTATTTATTGGCGAACGTCATATTAGAAACTCGCCAAATTGGCGAATTTCATACTAGCAATTCGCCAATTGGCGAAGTTCCTCAGGACATTCACCATTGGCGAATGTACCGTTGGCGAAAGTGAGGATTGGCGATAAGACATAAGTCCGTTTTGACAAACCATGTTTTCCGCGTTCTTTAGACATTACAAAGAGCTTAAATGCAAGTGATCTCAAACGTTCGCTGATTGTTCTTCTATTTCTGATGGATTGTTCTTTATAGCGCCATCTATCCCTAATGAGCATAGTCTGTGCAATGAGTCTTCTAAAAACATATTCACTCTTTCGCCAAACGGCAGAACTCTTTATTTAGTGAACCAGAGCCATTTGATGTTGAAGTACAAGTGGCGTATATTCAACACACAAAAGTATTACGATTAGACAGAAGAACTTGTGCTGTTACAGACTTGGCAAACTTATGTGCTGTACAAAACTTTAAGGACGTTCAAAAAAGTCTTTTAGACAATGAACGACCATGTAAAATCTTGTTAGGAGATGCACAACAAATGGAGGACTGTAATCAAGAAGTTAAAATCTGCATTCCATATGCGTATGAGGGCAAACAGAAGATTAAAAGCTGGATCTCACAAGCAATAAAGCAAGTGCCTGATGCCAAACCGACAATAATATTGCTAACATCTCAGTTATCGTAAGTGCTTGAATTGCTTTAATAATATTTGAGAGGAAATCCATAAAACCAGTACAAAATCTTCCATTTATACTCAGTCAGAATTAGTAGTTTGTAGCTAGGCATAGCTTCAGTAACTCAGAGCGTTTTGAAATTCACAGATTGTAAGAAACACCATACTGACAGCTGATTTTATTTATATATATTCATTGTTTAACAGTAACTATACTGCAATACCATTAACTACTGAATCATTGCTTCCGCAGCAACAACAACAGCCGCATTATACACTAGAAGAAATTCGAAGCATCATTGCAAAAAAAGCTGAGATTGAAAGATTATATGCTGAGACTGAAAGATCATATGCAGAGACTCGACTGAACGCACAACGATTAAAGATAGAACATGAACAACTGGAAGAACGAAGGAGACCCCATCTTCAAAGATCATATCAAACACATTTACGATGTTTAATTGAAAAATTTCGAGCAGATGTATTCAGCAAATATATAAACTATTTTCGCCAAGCAAACCGCGAAAAATTGTCACATTTTCGTGGCACTAGCATGGATTGGATCAACGAGGAGATGTCTGCGATGCATATTGGCATGCATGTAGCTTATACACCTTACGGAACAAAACCATTTATAGTCCGGTTTTTAAACTTTCTGTTGAATACTAATGGTATGATAATACGCGACACGGAAAGATCGGCGATACAATTATCACTGAATGTATGGAACGGGAATGATCAAGCATATAAGCGATTCTCCGATCTAATTCATTCGATAGATCGACAAAAAATAGGCGAAGCATTCCAGGGATATGATTATACTGTTAATGATGATCTGGATTGGTATACATACATTCACAGCAAGGCATTTCCGCATGGTCTCTAAACTATGAATAAACTTTAATTGAAATATATTGTACTCATTCGCTTCTTCCTTTTACTGTTTATTAACTAAATAAAATAAGATAAAATAACTGGAAAAAAAGTTATTTTTTAGTACAAGAAGAAAAAAGCGTTTCCGGTATTAGTTTAATTAACGGATATTCGAGGTTAGATAGCCCTCTCCGGTATTTTGCATTTTTCGCCCTTATAATTTGGCATGGAAAAAAAGCTTCTTCATAAAAAGATTTCTCGTCAAATTCTTTACAAAATGTATATACTTTTATTATCTTATATAGCCTCCATTATTTTGAGACATGCGATACAATCGATTGGTCCAAGAAGCGTAACTTTCAAAGACAAATTTTAATTCTTCGATCACTGTTGCATTGAATGTCACTCGATTAAAAAAGTAAAATATACCACAAGATGCAACGTGTAAAACTACAATCTACAAGCTAAAGTTCATTTCAATTATATACTTTCTGTATTGAAAAAAACTTAAACTGTGTGACCAAGATTTGTCGCTGCGAAAACCAAACACACAGAATTTAGAGTTTGTTTAAACATAAGAAGCACAAAAATGAAATAAACTATTCTTTACAAACTGTAGAACTTTTCATGCTGCATCTTGTGCTATATTTTGTTTTTTTTAAAGAAAACACATTAGGTGATAAAAAGACACAGTAAGAAAAAAGAATTCTTGTGCGTGTAAAAAAATGGTATTTTCACGATGGCACAAATCGATCGCACAGAGTTTTGGTTTTTTTGAATACAAAAAGTATAAAGTGGAAAAATTTATCATAGCAGCGGCGGATGGTACGAAAGAAGATGATAGTATAAATATTGAAAGTATTTTTGAATTTTTAAATGATGATATTGATATTCCACGTTTAAAATGCGAGTTGAATTTGTTACCTGATTATTTTTCAGCGATTAACTTAGAAAATGATCTGCGTTTTAAAAAAATTCAAACCGTTTGCGATTTGCTCAATGTACAATCTATTGGGAAAAATATGTTCCATGAATATTGTAAATTATTGCGTTTATATTTAACAGTTCCTGTTACAACGACTTCGGCTGAAAGATGCTTTAATGTTATGAATTAAATAAAGACATCTACGATCAACAATGACACAGCAACGTTTTAAATATCTCGTTATTCCTCATATTCATAAAGAAAGACTAGATCAATTGGACTTGAACAGCATTTGTTCTGAATTTATTGCAAAAAATCAGAATAGAAAAGCCTTTTTTTGGAATTGAATAGTAATTTTTTTTTGTATATATGACTTTTTTTGTTTTCTTTAATCAAGATTTAAGTCTTATTTGCTTATGTTGATGATTAATTAATAAATTTTGCTAGTGTAACAGACCTTTTGATCATTTTCCAAGCATGTAAATGGGTGGATATAGTAGTATGTCTTTAAAAGTTGTGATGTAGCAATGAAAACCTTTTTACCTCTTTCAATGTTGTTTTTACATTTTTGTTTGGAAAAAATTGTTGAGCCTCCCCTAAATTGAAATCGTTCCGTCGTCCCTGGTTATAACCTATATCTATGTTTATTGGAAGACTAAAATTTCAGTCGTGACTGAATTTCCTTCTCTTTTTTCTAAAAAATGTTTCGAACTCAGACCGAAATTTTTGTAACCCTAATAATTCAAAAAAATAGAATCAAAATGTTCATACAATAGAGAATACTGCAAACAAGTAATGTGCTCTCTTGAACATTATGTGGAAAATAATTCTTATAGATTAAATAGATTTTTTTATGTAAACGACAAAATTCGAAATTTTTTATATTAACTTTTCTTTTTCAGTATTCATATGTATATACGACCAACTGTTTGATGTTAAACATCGGTGTATGCCAACCTAATATTACAATTCATATTCAAAAAAAATTGATTTAAAATAATAATGTTTTACATTTAGTTTTAAGGAAAAAGTATACGCGTACGATATTAAATAAATAACTTGAACTTTTAGTTCTAAAAAGTAAGAAGCAAATATGATTGAGTTAGTTTGAATAGAGGGCGCATACATCGGCGGCCGTTAATTCTCGGGTATAAATTCTGAAGTCATCAATAGCACCTCGAAAAGGACCAAGGACACCAATTGTTCCTGCTACACAATTACTCGGTGCTGAAAGACCATTAGCCAGTGTCACATAGTTCGTTGACATTCCGGTACCTAAAAACGTTGTAGCTGACGATTGAGATGCTACTAAGACATTGTTTACATAAAGGCGAAGACCATTCGTCGGACTCCATGTTTGTGTGACCTGCGACCAAGATGATGAAAGAGAAAGAAGGGTTGGTGCTACAACAGATTGTATGCTACCATCGTATATTTGAGCAACAAGTGAACCATTTGAGGCAAAGCCCAGTAAGGACTTGCACCATATTCCAGCTCCATTCGAGGAAGTGGAGAGATGAACAAGTGAACCTGACAGAGATTGAGGTTGAATCCAAAGAGAGATAGAAAATGGTTGATTATCGAGACCAAATTTAGTAAAGCCTGATGCTTGAAAGTAGGATGAAGATGAACCGGTGAATGAAATAGCTTGGAGAGAATGTCCAGACGATATGGTTGCGAAAGATGAAGCACTCGTTGTCACGGAATTGGGTCCGTAATCGACAAGTATTGATCCACTATCGAATGGAAAACGAGCTGCTAATGTGGCCACTTCAAGAATTTCACAGGTAGACTTATGTCTCTTGCTAACTGTAAATTCATCCATATAACCCTATAAAACACAACAAAATCATATAGATGAATGCTCAATTTTGTCACTCTATTGGTTGTTCACAACTCAACCTCATATGTATTCACCAAGGACTATTGCAAGAGAAATAATAAGACTTACTTGGAAGACGTTGCTATCCGAAGACCCTGCAAGAACTGGGATGGTACCAATGGTAGTATTGCCTGTGGTAACCATGATGGGTAGTTGTGCTGTACAACGTTGATCTAGTACGCCATCGATGTAGACCGATTGTCTCATTGTTGTCAAATCGAATACGAATCCTATATGAATCCATGTATTGAGAGATACATTGCGAGTACTTGCACAATCATTGTTCATAAAACCCATATAGAGACGATAGCTTGAACTTACATTTCGTATTGTTAAATGAAGACACATCGATGTTGTTCGTGAAAAACATAGACCAAGAATACTATGATCTTTAATATTAGGATAACCGGTCGGATAAATCCAACTATTAACTGTAAAACTACTATTTGTTATAGGAATAAATGAAGTATACATTGATTGATTTCTAGATGCATTAAATGACAGAGCTTGATTGACGTAACCATTTGTGATAAAAGATGGACTATTGTATGCTGTTGCATTAAAATTAGTTGTTTGATCACTGAGAGTCCCATCGAATGACCAATCAGCTAGAAGATTCGATGACGATATCCATGATTGATTGACACAAGAAAAATTACATATAAGCGGAGTTGCTGTCGTCGTTGCTAAACAAAAATAGATATCAGAATTATAACCTCTTAAAAAAAGGTTAACTGAAGAATATTTTAACCTATTTATAAACACATATAAAGATATCTAGCATACATTTATATTCGAGAATAATTCTCTACAACAAATTAATAGAAAAAATGACGAGAAATCATTCGAGTCTGCCATTTTGATCCTTGATAAAATCACAAATAATCATGCTACGTGGTCAAATCCATTTTTCACGTTGTCTATCTTATGAAATCTTTTAGTTATTCATTTAATTCTATATTTGAAACATTTATGTATGAAGTGTTCAATGTGACTGATGTATAGATGAAGGCGTACAGATCAACTCATCCTAATTTCATTGATTACGTACAAAATCGTCAATCGTTTTCTTTACATACTTGTTGTTGATGGTGCAGCACTTGTAGAGAGTGTGAGAGTACCTGCAGCGATTGCTGCTGCTATGATAGCACCGGCGACGATCAGAAATCCAGAAATTAAACCGATTGTAAGGCAACATCCACGAGAAAATCTAAAATAGAACACGTATCAACAAGAACCTATACGACATTGTATGTGCTCACCCAATTGGATTTTGTTTTCGCTTGCGAGTCGATAGAACTTGTTGGTTGTCAACGGATGAATCCGCTTCATCGTACCACGTATTCATCTACACGAAGGACTGATGAAATGAAAGTAATTACAATTAACTTACCATTGGCTGATAATGCTGAGGTGATTGAAAAATATTGAGTGGATATGAGTTTAAGACTTGTACTTCCGCCATCTAAAAATTAAAAACTGGAGTGAAGTTAATGAATTAATTACTGTAATCATTTATAGATTAATTCAACTAGAAATACTTCTATTACACAAGTATTGTAATCGGTTCAATTGAGATAGCAAGATCGACTGGTTTGTATCGCGAGAAGAATTTCTTAAAGTCTGCCGTTGATTTCTTTCCAGGTATTATATTTGAGTTTAGATCGTTGCTCTGAGAGAAACATTAGTACTTTTGGTTTTTCTGTGCTAGAAAGAAATTGCCTTACTCAGCTATGAAAAACTTCACAACTTAATATTTTTTCCTAGAGGTTCCGCAATATTGAAGTACCAAAATAAAGCTGAGTGATTTTTGATGCCACAGTACTCCACAAAATCATCCAACGAATCGCCCAATTTCAACCGGTTTGACAGCTAATGTGGAACTGACCACTTTTTCGCCATGTTCTACCGATCTAACGAGGAAACCTCTTCAGATGTTAATCGTAAATTCAAAAGAAAGGTATATCAGTCGATAGAATTCGACGAGCTGGTTACTGTGGTGATAAACATTTTACTCTATACCAAATCCTTACATATTTTTAAGATCAAATTACCCATATGATTAATTTGATTTTAAAACTATGTAAGAAGTTGGTATGGGGGAAAACGTGGATTATCACTATGACCAGCACATCGAGCTCTATCGACTGGTATATGTTTTCTTCGCATCCACGATTAACACCTTAAGAGGTTCCCTCATAAAACAATTTTACAACCGACCGAACCGGCGCGATTCCAATATTTTCGACTGATTACAACTATGTCAAGTAGGTCCTAAAATGTTTTAAAGGCCTATTCCATGTAAAACCTGAAAATTTATAGGAACTATTCATAGGTAGAGTCTGAAGAATTATAGAGACCATCTCTAAGCGGTTCCAACAAAGTTATAGCGACCACCCTCATATAAGCCCTAAAAAAGTTATAAGGCTCACCAACAGCTACGTCCTAACGAGTTATAATCCACATCCCTACAATTATGCGAATATCCTTGCATTTTTCATATTACTGATTTTAGCTCTGCAATTACTCTCTAAAACTATTAAATGACTGACAAAATTACGAATCAAGAAAAATAGTGTAATGATACTCTAAATAGTCCAGTAATTTCGACAGCCGATGAGACAGTTTTGTTAAAAAAGAGAAGTTTAGTAGATGCAAAATCAAACATGAGAAAAATGATTGCTAGCGAATCATTTGCTACACAGAGAAATACAGTAGAAAATAATAAACATGCCACATGCTCTTACGATCGCTGCTCATATTGAAATCAATACTTTGCTTCTATGAATGTCTTGGTAAACAACTGTAATCCTTTTTGCACTATTATTATTCAATTCATATTACATTCATCATGTACATGAAGAAAAAAAGGTACTTCGAACACACATCACATTAAAACGTATGTGCCTCATCATAGCTACTGTTGTGTTTGAATTAATGTGAAATTTCCATAGCTTCATTTATTTTCAATAAAATTAATCTTCCAGTAGTGTAAAACTCGTTAATTCGATTAGAGTTTCCAACTTTTCAACGATTCATCTTTTGAATTCACGCTTTACACTATTTAACTATTCCGAGTAACTGTCTAATTCAAAGTACAATATCAATTAAGGCAAAACCGATTTTATAGCATCTTTATTCAGAAAAGAATAGAAATTTCGTTTTCAATTTATAATATATTTTAAAAACAATAGATAACAAAGGCTTTCCTACAAATTAATAGAAAAAATAATCAATATATTTCATTTACATTAATAATTTATTATAAACATCGTCAATGGAAAAGGATTAATCGAAGCACTACGAAATCTAAAGAGACTACACTCACATAACACAGCAAACCTTCATATATCTGTATTTCGCCCTCACGCACCATTAACTAAACATCAAGGGGAAATCATCTGACTCCAGTTCTTTGGAGTCAAGTGGAGTCAGTTGAAGCCACATGACTTGCACGGCGTCACGCAAAATCACGCAGAGTCACGTAGAAACACGCAGAATCGCATGGAGTCATGCGGGGTCCCCAATTCTGCTGCTGCTCTCTTAATTAATTTCTATAATAATACAAGTGTTCATTGTTGGAAAACAATTCCCAAAAACAGAACAAAAGTGTTCTGTTATGGGAATTATTTCTCAATACAGAACAAAATCGTTCTGTTGTGGGAACTTTTTCTTAAAACAGAACCGAATTGTTCTGTTATAGGAATGTTTTCCCAAAAACAGAACGAAAATGTTCTGTTTTTGGGAGATAAGCCCAAGAGTGAAACTGCGGATTTCAGTCAAGTTGGATCAAGCGGAGTCAAGTGGAGTCATGGAGTTAGATGTTTCCCCCTTGCTAAACATCCTATGTCCCTGTTTCAACCTCACCCTTCCACCCTCACCCTCACCCTCACCCTCATTTTCAATATGTTTCACTATAAAAATAAGACAGTATAATGAATATATTCTTTAATTAATAAAAATGTAAGACAAAACATTTTATGTTAAACCTTTTCACCTTATTTAAAATTTATTTAAAAAAAATTCTACAAAAAGTAATACATATTTCACGTATAGGAGAAGATCAATGAACTCAACGAAAAAAAATTATGTAATGTCATTTCGACATTAAATTTGTGCATTTCATCGAATTTTTCGTAACATATGAGGTTCAGCTTATGTACATTTCTAAAATTCATTGCAAGAATAATTACTATTTATTCTTATTTTAAGTTCAGAACTGATTAGTTCAATGTTCATATGATTCATATAGTCGTTCCAGCAATGTTTCATATTGCTGAAAATAGATTCTATATATAAACTTGAACATAGAATTGAAAAAGTAATATAGCATATTATTTTTTTTAAATTGGTGTTGGATTTGGACTAGTATTAAGCATATACGCCCATAATTCGTCATCTTTCTTGTGTGATAATGAAACAGTTCCTTCATCATTTAAAACAGAATTATCACTATCATCTACAAAATTTTGATTTGTAAAATTTGATTCATAAAGTCATTGCTTTACTGGAAATAACGTTCGATCGAAAAGTTTTTGGACAAATATTTGTTTACTTTTGACCAGCTAGAATGTATTACGAACGAGTCAAAAGTTAGGAGTTTGAATCAGAGTTTTGTGCTCCTTTCAAATATAGACTCAGAAATTTTGTTCGAGAACAGTGAAATAATCTTTAACAAGCCCAAGAAATTAGTTTGGGTGGAGTCTTTTTCTACACACTTTTCTATTTTCACTGTTACAATTCGAAACAAAAGAGTTGGAATTTGTATATATATAATCTTGCAGGTCAAAAGCTGCTCTACAAACTTTACTATTTCAGGCTTTCTTGTCTTTCGACAAAGCATCTCAATTTTTCTTTTTCCTAAACATTTATTTTTGAAAACCCGACTTTTTGACCAAAACTGTTTCATCTGGAAAGGAAATCTAGATAAAATGATTGTGACTACAATCGGGTAAAAGCTCCAGTTTAGTTCAATATCACATTTTGTAGAGAAGTGTTTGTTCTACATAACGATCGACTTGAACAGTTTTTAGTATGTTGAAAAAGTAATTCATAAGGTGAACAAAATCGTGTTGCTTCATCATTAAAAAAAAGAGTAATCATTTTTCCCCTTTTCCAAAAGGTTAAAAGTGAACAAATAATTGTCGAAAACTTTTCGATCGGATGTTACATGATTTTATTTGATCGTTCAATTTAATTTTTTTTCGTTTTTAAATCATCATATTAACATATTATATCATAAAATTCACTATCTAAATCGACTATATGACGTAAAAAATTAGAAACAGGTTTAAATTTCAGAAACTTTCCTGTTACAAAAATCATTGAAAATATGTTTAATTTTCATCAGTTTCATCAAAAATCTTAAACTAATGAAAGTTATTACTATTTCAACTTAAGTAAATCTGCTCAATCAATGAAGATGTTGATAGTGATTATAACTCGACCCTTTTTAACTTCCACAGTGGTCAACACTATTATTTCAACCAACTATGAGGAATGTAATATATCTTAAGAGAATAAACAATTAGAAAGTGATTAAAAACCATATGGTAGCATGAGAAAAAATTACATTATCGCAACTATTCGTAGAATAATCTTTAATTTTTGTAAAAATAAAGGAAGCTTTTTTAATCAATAGAACAATTTCACAAGATGAAAGATTCAGTTTACTGTTGTATTCATGTACGAGTTCAGTTCTTTTTTAAATATTTTACAATCATTGAATAGTATTTAATCTCTTTTGACGAACATGTAATTGACATTTGAGACGTTAATAATATTTATCATAAGCACTAGAATCTGCTTTATCCTCATATCACTATCCGTAAAATAGCATCGTAGTTCCCACCTAGGCACAGCACAGATCTCATATTAATAAAGCCGATATAATCCATAAAACTATCATCAGGTTATAGTGGAACTATGGAATATCTTGAGCGTACTGTATGCACAAAGAGCAAATAGAAAAACAATCAGATCAAAGTTCAATCCTTTTAATTTGAGACAAACTTCAAATTTAATTATCAATAAAAACAAAATCAACATTTTTAGATCATTTAATTCGTACTTCAACTTTGTTCTTGTTAGAATTTCATGAAATGTTTACAATTTCTTAAATTAAATATTCTTCTAAAATTACTGTTGCAAGAGGACGAATAGCAAATTGAAATAATATCTCATACTCATTATTATGTATAACTTTAATTTGTTGATTTTGAAATAAACCGGAACCACCATATTTAGGATGATGTATTGAAAATTTCCATTGCACTTTGAAGGCGTTTCACATTAGAATCCGATACCGGTAGTGGTATATCATAAGATTTATATCCTTGATTTGAAAAGTTATGAATGACAGCTACACGCCTATTATTATAGATTCCTCGATGATAGGCTACTATCAAATTTGGACCATACCCATAAATCATCGAAAAATCTTGTTCTCCATATTGCCAAAATTGTGGATGTTGAATATAAAGATGATTCAGATCACGAATACATTCTTGAATTTTACCATGTAATGACGTAGAATTAGCTAATGACCAATCCATACTAGATAAATCTCGTCGAAATCTTTGATACCAAGACATAGGTTGTGCAACTTCATCACCCTCACCCTCATATGACCACGACTTGGTGCACATTTTTGCCATGCAAAAAAATTTCTTAAATCAGAAAATTTATCCATATCATTTCGAGCATGCGAAAAACAGTTCAATAGAACATTATCACTATTATGTTCTCCAGAATCCGTATCATCATGACTCAATATAAGAATCATTTTATCATCACTCCATCGAGCATAATTCAACGTATCAAGTACTTTTTGTTTCCAATGTTGAAGTCTTTCAACATACGGTATACGAAGAAGATTTCGTGCATCATAACTCCAACCAATATTCCATTTCAAATCAAAACCCATACTCTTACTAAGATTTGGATAACATTCCGTTTCTTCTGCAATACATAATACTCCAGGATAATAGGTATGAATCATTTGATTGAGTTCACGTAAAAATGAAATAGCACTTGGTATATCTATTTGATTACGTCGAATCATTGCACTTGCAGCATCAAAACGAATTCCATCTATATATAATCGATCAAAATAATAAAGAGCACTTGCAAATAATAATCCACGTGTTTCTTCTTTATCAGAATCAAAATAGAGTGTTCCCCATGGTGATGAACGACTAGCAAATAAATTTGTTCCATCATATTCATGTAAAGAAATAGAATATGTATGGGATTGATGATAATGTTGAAAATGTGTTGGAATCCAATCAAGTATAACACTAATTACATTTTGATGTAAATGATCTATTAAATATTTTAAATCATCACATGTACCACTATCATGAAAAGGAGCAAAATAATTAGCTACTTGATAACCACGAGCTTGTCTATTAGCATGTTCGAGTATACCATACATTTCAACATGTGTAAAACCCATTTTACGACAATAAATAGCTAATTCAGACGCGATTTGACGAAATTTTAATGTTTTATAAGTACTACTTTTCCAAGATTTTGGTTGTATTTCATAGATAGATAATGGGAATCGTAATGGATCTTTTTGAGTACGTTGTTTCATCCAATTTTGATCATTCCATTGATAAACTGTTTCATCTGGATCTGTTCGTAACATTTGTCTACCATGATAATCATCAATAAGATAAAGATATGTTCGACCAGGTTGTGCTTGATCTGTAACAAATTTCCCATAGATCTGTGTTAGTTTTTATCATTTGTAATCGATGTTCTTCACTACCAAAGGCGGTTAAGATAAGCCGAACATTTCTTGCATTGGGTGCATACAAACAAAAACTAGTTGTTTGACTTTCATTGTCATATTGTGCACCACGAGTTTCATAGAGTTTTGGATGAGTCATAGTATGATTCTACGAGTCACTTTTTTGTTGAATAAATTTGCACAAACATGCAACACATTTATATATTTTATAATGTCATGATGACTCATGGAAATAAACTAACACTT
Source organism: Macrotrachela quadricornifera (assembly GCA_022393335.1). NCBI lineage: Eukaryota > Metazoa > Rotifera > Eurotatoria > Philodinida > Philodinidae > Macrotrachela > Macrotrachela quadricornifera. The sequence goes on from JAJEKB010020013.1 coordinate 254,319, forward strand.
TTGAAAAATTTTACATGTGTTGTTTTGTCGTATAACTCATACGTCTATCGGCTGTTTATTCATTATCAACATGTAATGTTTTCATTTTAAACGAGTTCTTTTTTTTTTCGATAAATATAAAAAATGTTTCACAAATACAAATAGTTCTGATTGCTTTTGAATGTTGTAATCATTTCTCAAATTGTTATTGAATTACAGAATTCGAATAATATGATATAAAGATGCTAAATCGAATGAAAACCTATGACTTCAATAATATCTTTTGAAACAGAAATGTTCAAATACAAGAAAAGTATAGCATAGAAAAAGAAATAAGGAAACTAATGACATTTATGCTGCTAATCAATAAACAAATTGTCTCACATGAGTTTTGAGGCAGTGTTATCCGATATGTGATACTATCAGAACATTCTCATGAAGTACTGAACGGCACGCAACAGAATTCATGTGGACAATGTATAGTTGTATTTTGTACAAAAATTCTTTCTTTAACCACAACAAGAAATAAATTACAATATAAACCCGACAATATATTAATAAATTCAGAAAAGAACAACGATCTACTGTTAGAAAATGATGTTATCCATTTAATTGGGTTTGAAATTTCGGTTTATTGTAAGGACGAAAAAAGGCTCAAGACTTTCGAAACATCTTTTAACTAAGGATATTAAAGAGAAAGAGAATTTAATGTCATTGTAATAGTATTATCAGAATTATTCGTTGATTCATCTGTTTTTTTGTTATTTATTTCCCATTGATCTAATGTATCTAATAGATTCAGTGGAATTTGTTCATTAAATTGTTCCCATTGAGGTGGCTCTAATGGTAAATTATATTTAAAATGATTCCAAAATTTTTTATGATAAATATTTGGTTGAACAAAAAATCTGGCACTAAATCCATTAAAAATATAATTCCATGAATAACCATGAATAAATATATCACGTATAACAGATGCACGAATACGAATACGAAGAAATGAACGATTTATAGGAATATAATCAAGAAAAATTGGATTTAAATTAAGAAAATCTATATAATATTCTTGAATAATTTGAGAAAAATCATTTGTACTTTCAATAATATGTAATATAAGATCATAATTATGAAATAATGTCCATTTAAAATAATATTTTATTCCTTCAACTGTATTTAATGGTTTAAAATCTAAATTTTTATCTAAATAATAAATATATGGTTGAAAATTCCATGATGTTTTTAAATAATTATCTAATAATTTCAATGGTTGATCTTCAATTTTCATTCCAATATCACATTTTCCTTCTGGAAAAGGACACCATGTTTTTAAAAAAGGAAAACGTAATTTTAATATTTGTGCTACAGTTAAAGGATTATTTTTATAATTAAGATAACGAATTTGTTCATCATAAGGTCCTGATTCAATAAAATATCCACCAATAGGTATCCATAATATAGGATTTGTTAATTGAATAAATTTCATAATTTTTTTAATAAAATTTTCATCTTTTATTTTAGCTAATTCAATTATTTTTTCTTCATTATATTGTTCTATAAAACATGATGGATATGCATTTTTATTTGAAGTAAAATTTGTTAATAAAACATCAATATTATATGGTAAATAATCACCATTGGGATTTAAACAATCAATTAAATTTAAAATTTTATAACCTTTATATTCAATTAATAGAAGAATATCTAAATAAGGATGTTTATGATCAGGTAATATCATAAAACGAAAATCATTTATATGAAATTTATTCCAAATACCAATTTGAATTTTATTTATATTTATAAATCCTAATTGTTCTAATTGAGTTTGAAATAAATTTATAAATATTTCTGGAATATAAATTTGAATATTTCGATTTATTTTTACAATACGTCTTAATGTTGGTAAATTAAAATGATCAGGAGAATATTTTGAAATAAATATTCCATTAGCATTTGCAATTCTATTAAAATAATTCTCATCTATTTCATGTAATAACCACCAACTACGATCATAACATGGACCTGTTAACCATGGATCAATTATTAATCTTATATCATTACCTTCAATCTCTATACAACTATGATTTATATAACGTATTATTAATTCATTATATTTTAAATCTTGTTTTTCATTTGAATCTGTTGTCCATGGATCATATAATAATGGTTCTAATATAATTAATTCTCCATTATCTTTTTTATCAATTGTTAATTGTTTTTGTTTAAGACAATTAGCAGGTTTTATATATTCTAATGTTTTAACATTTAATTTCCATCCATGATAAGTACATCGAACTATTTCTGGTAAATCTTCAATATCATGAACAAAATTTCCTCCACCATGACGACAAACATTTCGACATATAATTAAATTTTTATCTGAATTTTGATATATTATAAGACGAATTGATTCCAATTGATTTTTATTTTCATTATTTGAAGGAATATTAATAAAATTTAATCCTATTTTTAAATTTTCAACCATTGATACAGATAAATAACAAATAATACGATATGGTATTGGATTTGATGATAGATAATAAGGTGAAGACATTATTGTTCTTTGAACTTATTTTTTCTCTTCAATGATTTTTTTCATCTATAGTAATCTTGTTAGAAAAGGAAACATATTTTTTTAGTATTCTATGAAAGAACATAAATGACAGAATGACAAAAAGAAAAAAAAACTAATATTTCTTCATGTTACATTGTTTCATCATCATAAGAATGCAGAATGTCACCACTTTTTTTTATTCATTCTAATGATGTGATTTATAGGCACATAAGAACAAAGAAAAGGAAAAATGCAGCTGATGCCTTCTATTCGATTAACTATAATAAATGTATAAAATTATCGCATTTATTTTAGAAAATATTTACATTAAAAACTATATCAATAAATGTGTTTTATATAGTAATTTTTATTGTTAGTAATTATTAGGTCTTCTAATCGTTTCAAATTGTGATTTGGTTTAATTTATGTAGTTATTATGAATTGAAAATCGGTTGTATTAGCATCCATATTCAAAAAGGATTGATGAATATTTTTTTGAATAACGTTCAATAAAAACAAGATCTGTTCTTTTTTTTTTAATGAAGTTTCCAATTGGTCTCATTATGTGAGACTCTATCTCGCGAGTTAATTAGATGTTCATTGAAGTCGTCAGTCGAAGATCTGCAAACTATGAAATACTCACATGTTTAAATTTAATTCCTCAGTTAAATCATTGTTTATTATAAAATATCTTTTTCTTAAATATTATGAATAGATTTTAATTCAAACAATGTGATTATATTGTCTAATAAAAATATTTAAGAATATAAAACAATACTTTGATTATTTTTTATTAATCAATATGAAATCAATCAAGAAATAATTATTAACTAGATTCAAAAGATGTCAAATTCCAAATTGTTTCGGATTTATTTGAAGATAAAATTTATCAATTTATTCTAATTCGTTTATAATTAATATTATTTTCAATCGATTGAATTTGTTTTCTTCCAAGCCATATAGAAATTGTTCTATATTCTTTAAAACATGTGGAGTTATTTGTATTATCATTAAACCATTGAATAAATTCTTCAGATTTTTTTGAAAATTTAAGATCTAATTGAATTGTAGATAAATATTTACATCGTTCAAGAATGATATTTATTTGATTAATAGTATTTATTGGAATTTTTAAATGTTTTATATGACTTGGAATAATTGAATAAATATTTTCTATAGTTAAATCTAATTTATATCTATAAAAACCGCTATGAATAAATAGTGAAGATAGATTATGTGCTTGTTCAAAAAAATTGCTAATATCCATTAATATATTTTGATTATAAGTGTTAAAATGATAAGCATATAATGTTATTTGAACTATTTGACAAATATTAATAAATGTTGAAAGTGATTGAAATGATAATAATGGATATTCTTTCTCTAAAATTATATCAATTTTAGTTACTTTAGGAAATATTGGATGATTTGTTATTGTCTTCTAAAAGAAATCGAAAAAAAAAACATTATTATAATTATTAATTAGTAAATAATAGAAATATTTTTACTATTAAATTGTATTATTAATAATAAGATATTTAAAAAGATTCATATATAATCAATCAAGATAAATAAGATCCTAAGAAGAATAATTATCAAAATGTGGATTACTGTTTGTTACACCCAGAAAAAGACGAACAAAAAAAAGAGTATACTCAGGTTGGATATGATAAATCATTAAAGGACCTGAAAACGATGAAAAATAGCTTTCATCATTTTAATGATTGCTTATAATACGCTTTAAAATAGAAAAACTACGGTGATAAACGGTATTCATTACGATCATTCTTCTAGTCGTTGTTTTCAAGTCGTTTTTTACAGAGAAAGATTGAAATGATCAACTTGACATGCTCTTATTGTAATTGAATTTTTCAATCAATTAAAATGAATTATTTTGAATAGGGAAAATTTGATTAAAGAACATACTCTTACTTGAATATCATCAGCTATGGCTTTCGATAAGGTCAAATTAATTGAATCAATATTATCCATTATTATTGGATCATTATCTAATCTCATTGGATTTGTTGATAACGATGTTTTTTCTGAATTAAGTGTATAATGTAAAATTGATTTACATATTGGTAATGAATAAAGATGAATAGCATATGAATAATAATTATCATATTCACAAGTAATAAACCATTTTTTATGGTCAATCCAAAATATTGTTTGAAATGATGAAAAAATCAATTGAAGGTCTATTAAAGTTTGTTTAATTGGTTTCCATTCACGAAAATAAAATTCAAATTTTTCCAAATGACATAGATTTATTTGAATAAAATCTTCCCATCGTTTACCATCTAACATTTGTACTCCACCAATTAATTTTAGATAAATAAGTGATGGTGTTAATAATAGAACTGTTTCTAATTTATCGATATTTACATTAGCATTTTCAATAGATAAAAATGTTAATTGTTGAAAAGGTGTAAAATAAGAAGATTTTGAAATATCATCATTCATAATGCTATCAAAGTCTTGTTTTATGGTTAATTTACATAAACAAGTTGAACATTGAAGTATTCTTAAAAGATTATCCATAGTCATGCCACCATTTATAATTAAATGATGAATTGAACAATTAATTGTCCATAAAATTTTCGAAATTCTTTCAGATTTTAAATTAAATTCCAATTTGTGAAGATTTACTTTTGAAATTATTGATGAAAGAAGATTTATAGTTGTTTCTTTACGTCTATTATCATATTGTTTAATATTAAATGAAAATGAAGTAAGAAAATTGAGATTAATTCGTTTTAAAATAAAGTTTAATTGTGATTCATTAATATCAAATAGATTTAAAGAACGAAGTCGTGTAAACTGTTTAAGACGAACAAATGAAATAAATAAATTTATTTGATCTGATGTTCGATCATCATTAGAAAGTGTCAATGAAGTAACATTTTCAGGTTTTATTAATCGATAAAGAATATAAAAATTTGATTTTGAAATTAAATGAAAATTCAAAATATATCGATCATAAGTAGTTGTTATTGATCGAAATAATCTTGATAATGGTCGAATTGAGAATATAATTGTTTCTGCATCAAGATTATCAAAAATTCGATGAAGTATTTCCACTGGTAATGTTTCAATTGATGGAATTAGATTTGTTGTCATTGAAATAATATGAATATTCTATGTTGGAAAATTTTTGCTGTCTATTACTCATAAGAACGTGAATAAATGTAGGTATTTTACATACAACAGCTTCTTATCTCACCTATGATGCAAACTACGAACAGAACGACGAAAAAACATCAATGACGTTTTCTGTACTATGTTGGAAAAAAACGTATGAATCATCAAAGTGAATCAGATGAGATGTCACCCAGTTGTAACAAATCGTTTTTTTTTTTGAAATAATTATATAAGTTTTATGATCAAAGAAAATTCATTTAATTGCACTTAGTGAGAGCATGTTTTGCTCTTACAATAGTGGATAAAATCTTTCTTGATTCGTAATTTTATCTAAATTTCACATACCTCAAAATTTAAGTAACTTGCTCTTGATATACTATCAACGCGTAATCTTTTAAATTTGTTAATTTGGCGGTGAAAGCTTCCATTTCATCCGAACATAAACAATTCTCTTGATGAACAAATACAAAAGATTCCATTGGAAATAGATGAAAGTTGGAATTATAAGAGAATAAGACTACTGTTCATGATAATAACAATATGTAGTCTATGGAGAATAATAAACTTTTTCAATGAAAAGGTAGAATAATCAATCTCTGTAGGTACAGCAATAAATCTCTCTCAATGAAAATGACGTTGGATCAATCCTCAGAAGAGAAGTGAAACATTGTTTGTACTCCCCTCGGGCAAAAAAAAACGGCCTTTTTACATTTCATTTTTGCACCGCATAAAACACTATATTAAGGCCCCCCCCCCCCCGCCACCCTAAAATGTCAATTTTAGTCAATTTTTTCGATTTTTTGATTTATAGCGCATTCGATAAAGCAAAGTCTCTGCTATCGAACGCATTATAGTTTATTAGGTTTATGATGAGTTTTCACGATGAAACATCGGTTTTTCGGAAATCCCCTATTCTAGAAAACTTAAATTATTCCATAGTACCATAGAAAACCTTCATTTTCACTTCTCAAACTTCTTTCACATTTTTCTCACACTGCGTTTTTTTGCCTTTACAATTTCGTATTTCCCAAATCTATTCGCCATTTTAAAAGCTACAGAGCTCGGGTTGGTTTCAAAATGAAGGGATTGATTAGCTCTACAACTTAACAGCCGAAATTTCAGATTTTACGTTTCGTGTCTCATGACATTAAAATGTATCACAGTCATAGGCGGCGGAGCCTGTAGGCTGGGTAAGGCTCGAGCCTTACCC
>JAJEKB010020013.1:271202-294702 GCA_022393335.1 Macrotrachela quadricornifera
ATTAATAAAAAAGTATACTGTACGTAATTTTTAGCCTCTCTATCGAGGGTGAACCGTAACACTTAAATATTCTATAATTAATTTAGTTTAATCATAATTCTATGAATTAGAATTGGCGAATTTCCACACGACATTCGCCAATTGGCGAACATACTATGGCGAAAAAAGATTTATTGGCGAATGGCATCCCCAGATTCGCCAATTGGCGAATATACTGAGACAAGAAAGACGAATGTCATCTCCAGATTCGCCAATTGGCGAATATACTCAGACAAAAAAAATATTTATTGGCGAATATCAACTAGCTTTTCGCCAATTCGTAAATATCCGTCTAACATTCTCCAATGGCGAGTACACTGTTGGCGAAACTCCATATTGGCGAAGTTACAGAGACTCTTCGTTTTCGTCCTCTAATAGAAACCGATTAATAGTGTATGTAAACACAATTTTGAACGTGGACAAGCGGATTTCATCATTGAAAGAACTAGTGCTTGAGTATTCGAATATGCTGTTTGCTATTTATTATGAATAGATAAACTCATTTCAGTATTCTTGAATGACAACATATAAAGCGATTCTTCATGCTTAAAACGTCAATTATGGATAAATAGAACGACATACAAACAACATCAATAATGTTATACCATGAATGGGTTGATTTTTGTGATTTAGTTCAAAGGAACCACTCGCCTCGTTCGTCTGTGGTTTTCGAATCGTGTGATTCGTATAAAATGGAACAGTCGCAAACTTTCTCTGACAACCAGTCTAGCAGAGATTGTTAATCCGCCATATAAACCTAACAAAAATGTGGTTATATAGACAAAACTGTGACCTTCAGCACGTTTGTAATAGCATGCACGTGGTGAACATATTTGATAGTAAGATGAATAGTTGTACGTATTGAACCATTGTTCAATAAATAATTCATCAATCATTAAACCTAATGCAACTGTTGTAAGTGGGAAACGAGTAGACACCGATTTATTTAATTGGGCCGGAACCATCGTAGTATTTAGTAGTTCTCTAAGTGTACTCAAGCAATCCAAATCGAAAAAGCATTCAAGTGTTGACATGCGTAGTCCATCGACAGGCAAACAGCCACCGATGAGACCGGGCAATGTTATTGTTGATGCGATATTAGTTGTACTATTGTTTTTCATGAAAACGAGCGATCTCGAGCATGATGAAAGCATAGAAGTGGCACACATGCACGTTTCATTATTGAATGAGAGAGCAATTCTAGCGTCGATATAATCATCTAAACTCGTCGTTAGTGCTGGCTTCCAACTTGACATAAATACATCTTCTAATTGATTTGCGCGAAATGCCTCACGTATAAATTGAAGTGTACGACGGAATGTCATTGACGTTCGTTGTATCACTGCGTTTACTGAAGACTTGACTCGACTTTCAAATAAACTGCGTTGTAATACTGTGATACTTATAAATGCACTTGAAAGAAATGTATTAGTTGAATTTTCTACTGTTTCCTTGGACAATGTACACATCGAAGATAACATACGAAAGTAGGTGCTAAGCAATGGTTGATCTTTCAATTGGAGTGTATTGCCCGTACTCCACACCAATTTCCACCAATCAGATGAAATGAAATTACTCGAACACACCTGATGATGAACAGCTGACAAAGTTAGAAAGGCACTGTATGGCATGGAAACTTGAGTGCAGGGACACGATAAACTTTCGGCTTCATATTGTGCATAAAGTAGTTCAAATTTTGATTCAGACGGTGACACACTAGTGTATGAGCGTGTTTCTTGACCAAGAGTCAAAAAAATTAATACAATCGAGAACGAGATACCTACTAACAAAAGGTAGATAATAGTGGGCAAGACTGATTGTTCGATTTGATTGTTGAACACGTTCAATGAGATAAGTGCTCGTCGACTCCGCATCATAAGGATTTGTATTCGATTTTGTGGATATTCTTCAGCCACTGTTCGAGTCGACGAAGACGAACCTTTCAAAAATATGATGTTAGAGATTATTTCAGTGATATATATGAGTGTGACGAACCATATAATACTTCGACATAAAGGATAGGAAATGATATTATTCCAAGAAGAAGTATATAATGAGTTCTATACCAAATAAGAGCTCATCAAAAAAGGATTTACTGGTACCACATGGTAAGGATTTTGTTAATTTTGTAATATCAAACTTAAGAAAGTTTGGGAACCTGTATAAATTGAAAAATGTTAAAAATCTCAGATTTTCTATTTGGAAGAAAAGCAATAGATTTTCCAATAAAACTACCTTTTTTTCATTATTTCCTCTACCTGATGTGTTTCGAAATACACTTATTCGATTCAATTTTTCCGTCTGCATCCATTGAATATATTTCGAAACACATCAGGTAGAGGAAATAATGAAAAAAAAGGTAGTTTTATTGGAAAATCTATTGCTTTTCTTCCAAATAGAAAATCAGAGATTTTTAACATTTTTCAATTTATAAAGTTTCTCAAACTTTCTTAAGTTTGATATTACAAAATTAACAAAATCCTTACCATTTGGTACCAGTAAATCCTTTTTTGATGAGCTTTTATTTGGTATAGAACTCATTATATACTTCTTCTTGGAATAATATCATTTCCTATCCTGTATGACGAGGTATTATATGGTTGGTCACGCCTATATGTATGGTCAAAGTTATCAACTCTCTCTTGAACTGACTCATTTTCATGTGTTCTTTGTTGAGAGAAAAATATGCCACATGGCACATTCCGTGTTCACTATCTGATTACAACACTGCTTATTTGCCGATAATGGAATAAACTTACTATGGGATAGTTGTTCTCGAGCTTGGTTTACGCATAGTAAATATCGCCGTTTTAATTTCATAATGAGTATCATGGTAAAAGGTACAGTTAGACGAAGAACGACACTGAGACCACCCAAGAGAGCGAGAACACTTGTGATCACATAGAAAGTGTTGTAGTATCCTGTATATGTGTAGGTGCACGTTCTCGGTTTGCATTGTTCGTAATGAGCTATTGGATACGTCGTGTTGATCCATTCATCAACCAAGAGCTGTGAGATAACCGTCTTCAGTTGAGTCTTCGGAGAAAAACGGCTTGGTACGTTTCGATCAAGCGCTGTGATGTTCAATGTAAATGGTAAAAAAAAATTCAGATCGAATGTGCGCAAGTAGATTAACTGTTGAATACACGATTGATTGTAGAAACATTCCAATGTTGACGATAAAACTGAATCGACTGGCAAACAACCCTGCAACATGCCAGGTACAATCATGACCGGTTTGGATTCATCCAAGCAACTTTCATATGAACAATAAATGCCTAGCGTATGATTACAGCTGTTGTCTATGCCACATGAACAACTTGTGTTCTTATTCTGATAGAGTCTTCTCGAATCATACCACAACGTCGAGGAATTATTGACGTTAGCAATCCTATTAAAGTAGTTTGTGAATAGACCGTTTAGTAGCTGATTATCCCTAACCATGGACGTCACGAACGTAAAGATTTCGAGAAAGGCTTGAATTGTCTAAAAATAATCAACTAATGTACCAGGATCGTATAAGGAACAAGCAAACTTTTCCTTCCTGTATCTGTTGAGGCGATAAATGAGCAATGCAATCAAGTTCTCAATCGACTTACTTACATGGTCAGTTGTCGATTCAAATGCAGCTATATAGAAGAAGTGACAGTCTCAAAAGATGCGCATTTTTATATATAACTGCTCACACTTTCTTAATAATATCGTAGAATATTTGTTTGCAATGCAATTGATAATAGAGATACACAACTCACGCTCATGGTAAGCATGAGTGTAAGTTGTACATCCATAATTGATAGATCATTCCATAGATCTTATTTTCATCTGTGAGATCAACTTGTCTCAACATTTCACCTTGCTCGATTGTGTCCTACAACCTCTCTTACCCTCACTGTCTCAAATGTAACTGTACATTAGAATTCATACTAGAATAATAATCAATTCATCTACGTTCATGTCACATATTTTCACAGACTATTATTTTGTTGAAAATTTCACTTCTGGTCAGCCTCGAAGTTCTACCAAAATTGAAGCGAGTTAAAATGCATTTGGTATTGTTTTCACGGTCTACTAACATTTTTTCAACTTAGCGCTTACTTTTCTCTATCGAAATAAGATTTCAGTTCAACTAATGTTTCGGTCAAACCATAGCGAAAGCTTATGGTAAAGCCTTGAACACGTAATAATTGATAGAAAGATTTGCAATACCTCTAATGACTGAGTTATTATGGTGGATTTGAATTTGCTATTTACTTTCAATCGAATAGTAGTTGTCTGATGACAACATGTCAAATACCAGACACGCATACTAAAATGGTGTCCTAACAATAGCATGCGTGGATTTGTATTTATAACACTTTTTTTTATCCGACTATCAAAGTGTATTGTAGACTTTGAATAAAAGCTAATGGATGCGCTGTTAGAAACATGATATCAGACAACCGAGTAAGACGAAATATCGGGGGAAAATGAGCTTACTGATAAAAACTTAATATGTAGAGTGAACTTCTGTTAACATTACGAATGAGTTTTCCGACAGTCATCTTTCTCTACCCTAAACCCGATCAAACATATTTGGGTAATAAACTACATTTTCATAACTACTTCTGTGGCTCATCTTGCCGTAGATCGTACGAACATAAGTCTTTGCCTAAATGATGTTCGTTATATGCCAACACACACGAGTTACATTCTGCTTGATTTTGTACGTGACTCAACTTCAGTTGGCAACAAAAAAATAGAAGGAGGTTAGTGTGAGGTCTTTCTGTACTCATTCTTGTAGAGCACATTTTTCGTTGCGTTTCAAATCGCACACCCACGAGTCACAACCAATTCTTCCCAGCTGATTTCATTACGGAAGCCACATCTAAGTTAAAATGATCTTCACAGTAGAAAAAAAAATGGTACAAAACGTTTACTTCATGCTACTTCATTACTCTTTCAATTGAAAAAGATATCTCTTCATACCAACTCCATCAAATCCGAGGTAATACGTCGATTTTTTCGAATATTATATGACAACTTACATCCTTTTCGAATTGTTGAATTATCAGTGATGTTTGAGCATCGAAGTAAGTTTCGAACATTGGTTTAGTACTGACAAAGTCCGTTTTGTTGAACGTGGCAATCGCATTTGCTACTGTTTCATTGGCCAGTTGGCAAAGAACGTTCATAAAATAGAAGTGTGTATGAGCGATAAATCGAAAGTCGAAGGTAGAAAGAACTATTTCACCTCTTGTTGTATCGTTGCGCTTACCTGACCACGTAAAATATTTTAGCCACCGATCACTTTTTACGAGGTCGCTTGAGCAGACTTGATGGAAGCGAGGCTGAATGGTCATAAAATTTGCATAAGGTATAGAGATACCTGTACACGGACATGAAAGTTCTGTTGAGTATTGAGCGTACATTTGTTGAAAGTTGGCCCATGATGGATTGTGTACAGTAATGGTGATTGTATGCGGTGTTACAGATGTATAGATGGCAAGAATCGAAAAGCCAACGATCAGAAGAAAAAGGTAGATACGCGTTGACCAGATACCTAGTGACGCACTAGATAAGGTCTTGAATAAGTTAAGTGTGATCAACATTTGGACACCTTTACGAACAATTTTCACCACATACTCTCGTAGATATACGCACACTGAAAAAAACATCGTGTAGTAAAAAATCCGTTTATAAAATAACCAATAAAAGGGAAAAAGGGTTTGGAGTGGTTATAAAAGCTTTCTATTTTTCATTTTTTACAGTGTACGATATCAAGAAATATCCTTGCTACTGCGCAGATATGTGTCTCGTACTGCAGTTTCTTTTTGAGAAAAATCTTGGTTGTTCTTATCAAGTATTCACCATACACTCTCACTTTGTGTTTCTTTTCAATATTCAAGAGAATTTCAGAAGTTTTGCAACAGAGAGCTATAGATTAGTTTCAATATGTTTTGCAGTGTTTTAGATAACATCATTCTCAATGTATTTTAATCTTTAAAAGAGATCTTTATTGATATTGAATAATTACACTGTACACTTACTTGATCTTCTTACTGTTTCATTGTTAGCCGTTGCTATTTGTTCTTCGTGTTCATTTCGACCACAGCATATTGTTTTTATTCGAGGTAAAATGTACTTGACCAAGATGAGTACGATGAAACCAAGCACTAACGTCATTCCCCCAATGAAACCAAAAAAAGTAATAAACATATAGGCAGCATCGAAACGTTTCACATAACTGTATGAACACGATACTGGAGCACAAGCAGTAAAGTAGCCAGTAAAATTCTTCGTATAGTACCATTCTTCGATGAAAAGCTTTGCAAATATTGAGCTTACTGTCATGTTGGGCTTGAAGCGAGATTGGGCTGTGTCATCGAGAGGATCGGGAAACGTTGTGCCGCTCATAAACTCTATCACCGTTTTAATACATGTCGCATTGTAGAAGCATTCCAACGTTGAGTCAAGTATAGAAGAATGTGGAATACAACCAACTCTCATTCCCGGTACCTGTAATAGCGGTGTATTAAGTTGCAACACCGGTGTAAATTTGTATGGCACTGTCAAATTGTGGAGAAACGCTTCAAAATTGCAGCTGTATGTCTTATAACAATAACAAAAACCACTGGTGATGTTACTAAACAACTTTTCATTCGAAATATACACCCCCGAGTTACGACCGAGAATGGTAGGAGTCGTTATAAAATAACTGGCCGTGCGTAATGCTGATGTGAGGAAATTTTCAGAAATGGTGAATGCTACGAATTCATCGATCAAATTTGCATCAGCGATTAGTACCGTTTGCAGTTGTTGTACTAGTGCATCAGATTGTCTATCCAAGACAGTACGAGAAAGAGCAAACATAGTAACCAATTGACGTATTGATAATGTTTTCTGAAAATCAGCGATCAATTGTTCTGCAAAACGACATAAAGAAGCGATTACTTGAAATTGAGATGAAGCAGCTGTACGAAAATCATACGGATAGAAATGGTCCAATTGAAATGAGAATAATGTTGAGATCCATGATTGTGAGACAAATGCGCTCGAACACACTTGATGATATCGTGGTGCAAATGAGACAAACGCATCGTAAGGAATAATAGGCTGTGAGCAAGAACACAAAAACGTCGAAGGATATCGATTGGATAAATGCTCGAATAATGCTAATGAGGGAGAAGTGACCACGATGGTGTTTGCTGGACTTGTTAGACTCGCAAATGTCAGCAAGATGAGTGTCGAAACGGCAAGAAGACCCAAATATAGGCGAGTGCTCATGAGCTGTTCCGCAATAGCCAACGATTCATCATCACTGTATAAATTGAGTTGAGCAAAATAATGGCCGAATCGTTTGAAAATATTTGGTCTCGCATAACGTTGCTCAGAAGACATTTCTGTCATTTACTAAAAATTAATGTGCATACACAAGTGTCAATAGCAGTCAGTTTCCCTACCTGGAAGTCAATCAGATCGATTCCAACCGAAACTAAACATGTTCAATGGACAATTATTATATCTTGTAATATTTACTTTATTCTATTAAAAATGTATAGCCTAGCTTTACCTTTTTGTTTACCAAGTGGGTGAGGACACTGATTTCAACCTAAAGAAGAATTAAAAACGTTTATTGATAGGAGTTGATCTGTCTGAATAGCTCGCTTTCTTGAACGGATCGACATAAGGGAAACAAAAGTAATCACAATTTGTTTGGACTTACTTTCGGATAGCACTTACAAGTTTTTAAGGGCTACCTTATAGTAGTATTTGTGACTCTTTAAAGGTTACCTAGAAGTATCATCTATAACTCACAGATATCATGTGATACGAGCGGTCCTTTCGCATCTTTCTTTTCTCTTTCCCTGGATGTCTTTCTTTCTTTCTTCGAGATGGTATCATTTTCCACTGTATGTCATTTCTTCTTCTTTTGTGTTCGTTTTCTCTTTCCAGACATTCGACGCATGTGATTATATATATGCATGCACTTTCTTAGCTCTTTGGTCCACATATAGTGTGCGTGCGTTCATCATCTCGAATAAAGATCTCACGAGCTACCCTTACCATTCAATAGGACCTACTGAGTAGCGAAAGAGTCTTAAAGGGTTTCGGTGCATGGCTCTCCCAGATGGAGATATCGACTTATCAAGTTATGATCGAAATAGGCTAAAACGAGGATTGGCAGTTTTTCTATTTTTCATTTCAGAAAAAATTCGAATCAAATAACACTTGCACATTTATAGGGGTGCCCTCCTGAGACTTTTTATTGAGTCAAAACTTTGAAATCCCGCATCAAAAATTTTCATGAAATTTTCATACCTGGGGTACCCTGAGGGATCGAAAAAACGTTTTGTCAATAAATTAAGATCATTATATCTAGTTTTATAAAACGCGTCGTGCTGATTACAGATATCATATTTTTATTGATATTTAACAGAAAAATCAGAAACTTATGAGGACTATACTGGTCCCAATCTTTATAAGGTGTAAAAATTTTTTGATAACAAGGCCCCTTCTAAAGTTACATATGATGTATTTCAATCAATTTCATATAGCCTAGGTTTCGACACTCTATCCGAATTTAAAAGAATCTGTGATAGATATTCGGGCCATTGACTCGATAATGGGCTCTTCCCGGGCCCATTTCTCAAACTTATATCTATTATTCAAAAAATAGTTTCAGAACTGCTATAGTTTTAGTTGAAAAACACAATATATAACTTGTATTCACCTTAAAAATAACTGGAACCATTTCGAGACAGTGTTGGAACGAAAAAATTCGGTTATCAACTCCATTTTAAAACACTTTTGGCATCAGGAAGGAGTTTTATCTATATGAAGGAGTTCTGTAAGAAGTCGAATCAATACGGTCCGCAAATTTTTCTTATTACTCGACCAATTTTCAATAAAAATATGATGTCTGTAATCAGCACGACAAGCTCTGTAAGACTAAATATAATGATCTTGATTTATTGACAAAAACGTTTTTTCGATCGCTCATGGCACCCCAGGTATGAAAATTTTTGATGCGGAATTTCAAAGTTTTGACTGAATAAAAGGTCTCAGGAGGGTACTCCTATAAATGTGTAAGTGCTATTTGGTTCAAATTTTTGTGAAATGAAAAACAGAAAAACTGCCAACTTTCGTTTTAGCCTATTTCGATCATAACTTGATAAGTCGATATCTCCATCCAGGAGAGCCATGCACCAAAACCCTTTTAGACTTTTTCACTACTCAGTAGGTCCTATCGAATAGTAAGGGTCCCGAGCAAAAAGTGATTTATCACCTAAAGGAATTCTCTCGTCAGTGGTTATTTGCTGCTAACACTATCCCTTGATAACAGGCTTAGAACTGATCGGTTCAGCCTTTTCAACTACACCGGATTGGCCTGTCAGAATTCTTGAATTATGCAGTAAAAAACGTCGACCGAACCCGTCACTAATACGGGTTCCAGCTCTGGCCTTCATCAGATCTCATCGAATCTGATTGTTCGATTGATTCTTCTGAGTAGGTATAAAAGAATGATGTATTTTGTGGAAAAGCAGGCTCTCTGTCACGAGATGAAACCTGTTTGGACTCGGACCCAGTCGAGTTCAGATGCGATCTTCTTTTTCATCAATATGTGGCATCCTCTTTGTACAAATGAACAGTTAAAGGTGCAAGGCATTTGCCCTTTATTGGCTAATTTGAAAAGCTAATGTGTAATTATTTTTTATTTATTTTTTCACTACTAAATGATCGTTTAACTAAAGACTTAATATAAACCGGATCAGAAGTTAAACTTAGATGCAGACCTGAGCCTGAATCTAAAAGGACTCTTAGGTCTCTACTCACAAGTCAACTGACATTCTCACTCTCTACATATTGTCTCTTGAATTCTTCAAGTACATAAATTACAAGAGTTTTTTGGGCTTTATGTGTTCTAGTTAAAGATCAGGATTTCGAACATTTCCGGGTATCTATTCGCTAACAAACGGCGTCAGAAATATTTCTCCAGATAACAGCTACGAATAGTAACGTTGTGCGCAATTAATGTATAGGGAACCTACCGAAAACGTAACTGCCTGATAAGAATCTGTTTGGGAGGCAGCTACTCGAAAAAAACTATCGCAGATTTAAAACCTTCGTACACCAAGATTCATATAGATCCTAAACAAATCGACGGCCAAGGAAAAAACTATAGTACTAAACAAACACTATTTTGAAGAGTTCATTCCGAAGAAAAATAAAATGAGAAGCACACAAGCAGGAGTTTTAAAGCATCTAAAAAGAGCAACATATTTCTGAATACATCATGAGAAATGCGCCTTACTTTAAATAAAAGAAATACCATACAAAGAGCGAATCCAATGCTTATTATATCTCTCTTTCTACTGACTGGATGCAAAGTAAACCTTAAAGATCTTTGGAATTACGCTATCTTCTATAACTTGTAGTCTTATATTTTTTATTAATTGTTAATCCGGGGATTTTAGAACTGTATTGTCTTATACAGCTTATGGGATTTCTTCATTATGTAGGAAAAGGATGTAACTCTAAAGATATCTATCACAGTCCTCATTTTAATTGGAAATCGATTATCTGTGTTTTCTTTTAAATTGGATTGAAATCTAATAAATTCTTATATACAGAAAATATGATATTGACCTGTATAGACACAAAATGCACTGTGACAAGCATGAAGCTTTACAGCACAAACAAGGGTTCACACATCTAATTTAGAACTCCTGTACTATGGTTCACCTAATCCATTTATCAACATGATAACATCGATATCGCTGGAAAAACTAGATTTCTCAAACTCATATGTTGATATGTCCTCTCAAGTACTGCATGTACTAACATGGACTGACGCGAGATGTATCGATTTATAGTCAAGCACATAAGAAGATAGGCTTGTGCATAAATTCAAGCTGTCTTAGAAGTATATATTCAGTAATGGTAGTATAAAACCGGAAAATTGTACTCAGCAACTAAAGCCCATTTCCAATGTTCAAGAAAGGCATCCTATTTGTGTGTTTCTATGACAATATCAATGAGTAAGATTCCTTTGTGTTTCAGCAAATAGCAGAACAGCAGCATCTCATGTTTTCAATCGGAGCTTTAACATATACGACGAGGACATGGCAGTACATAACAGTAAATGAGTTCGACGACTCTCTAAGTGTTTCATAGATGTATATGAGGATGATCATAGAACCTGTAATCTAATGCATACCAATACATCACGGTATATTTTACAGTATACTGACAGAATTTCTCCCACTGTTTGCTCATCTCTCAAATGAGGTTTTCAGACACTTTCGAAGCTTATGTAGTCAACTGAAGTTGAAAACACTAACATTAATAGGCATGCACCAAGCCCGAACTTCTTGACTTCCGTTATTCGTAGATTCGATATTCTCAGTAGCTGAAATCCCGATCTATATCCGGGTTTGGTGGATACCTAATCCAAAGGGGTTATCTGTAGATCTACAAGGCTTATCCTATGGGGACACTTAGCCATTCTCATGACCTATCCTAAGAAGGTATACACAGGTTCTCAAGGCCTATATTATGGAGGTATTCTTAAGTCTTCAAGAGCTATCGTATACTCTAAAAAAAGGTATATTACCGAACCTCCAAAATAGATTCTGTAGATATCAAAAAGCTTCCATATGCGTTAGAATGTTGAAAGAAATCAATATTGCAATCTACGAAACCTTAATGGTTCTTTCCGTGTGCCCGGAGGAAGAACCATCTTCTATGGAGTCTTTTTAAGTTTGGTACAGTAAAAAGAAAGGTTCTGTAGGAAAATACGGTACCTTTTTTGGGGGTTCGGTAAAAAAGCTACCTTTTTTAGAGAGTATGCCGAGACCGATTAGTTCTAAAGGCCAATTCTATGTGGGTTGCCTTAAGTACGCAACATCTGTTGCAAGAGATATGCATGGGTCCTTAAAGACTATGCTACAGGGTATTCATGCGTTCTCGAAGTCTGTCGAGCTGTGGTACTTTGAAGTTTTCGAAAGCTCTCTTGGTTTTGTTTTGGCTTCACTGCCAGGACTATTCGGAGAAGGTGTGTCGAGTAACAATAAATCTGCAGCATATATCCTTCTGTAGTGATAGAGCTTGTACAGTTCAGTAACATTTCCAATCTGAGAATTTGTTCAAATCGATGTCTGATAGGATCTGATCTGTTTCAAGAGATCTTTCGCTCATTTGATCTGAGCTAACGATCTAAAATTGTACAGCCCTACTCCTCACTCATCCTCACCCTCAAGATAGACATGGACCGAGCCCAAACTTTTCGGGTTCGGTAATCCCGGTACTGAGAATCTCGGGTTGCGTTGACAAATTATGAGATCTTCGGAGACCGATTCTTCGTGTTTATCCTTCATAATTCATTATTTCTATCAATAATATGTGAATAATGATTCTCGGGATTCCAGGTAACGGGAATGATCGAATCCGAACTTTTCTTGATATTATTCGCAAAAAAATGTCTATAGAAGACTATACATAATATGAATATATGAATCCGAGAAGCCAAGAAAAAGTAGGATCTAGTTTCTTATATTTGGGAAAGACTCAAGAGAGAACGAAAGGAAAAACACAAGGAGACAACCGAGAAGAACACATATATATACACTGAAGAAGAATCCGGATAAGAATCAGTCCTTGCCCTTTCAAGTTTTACTAGTAAACCCTTAAGTGTTTATAGCAATGTGAACAATCTTTCGTGGGTATATGGATCATAGCGTTTCTTATTCTATGATTTTTACATAAGAATACTTCCTGGCACGGATGATGATGGATCATTACATGATATCAAGTTAAAGATATTTTATTATCTGGTTTAGGATATATTATTATTATACTCTTGCCTTGAACGGGTATATTGATACACGTTTTAGGATAGAGTATCCTGCCATTTCGGCAGGTAGTCGACTATTCTACTCTTAAGGGTAGATTATTCTACCTTTTCTATAAAGGGTTTATTATTCAACGTTTACTAGTTGATTCGTATATTGCTTTATGAAAAAGGTTTAGTATTGCGCGTAATCGGTTATGTGTTATACCTTGTGTTCAGAAGAAATTTATCATAATACTTACAAATGATGACCTCTCTGCCGTGTCAATACCAGCAATAGTTTATTCGAGTTTTAGAAATTGTTTCAAATACATTTTTGTCAATAAAGATTTATTATTTTTCAAATAGAGATTTATTCTACTTCTCTTCTCTTCAAAAAGTTTATTATCCTACAGATAGAGGATCAGTCTTGTTACTTTGTCTTCAAAAGTTCTACTGACCCACAAATAGGGGTTGACTCTTTCGTTTCAAGAATTTATTATTTTATGTTTAAAGATCAGTTTATTTATCGATTTCCTTGAAATACTATGCGATTATTGATTTACTAGTGTCTATCTGACTGTTCGCTTTACAAATACGATTTATTAATATTTGATAGTACATGAAGAAATGATGAATGTGAAACTATTGTCATCCTTTAGAATTTTGCTGATAAAACTAACAATATGGAGTATATAAGATACTTAATTTTTTCTGTCATATTGTTGGCCGAGACATTAAGACTGCATAATGATGTTCTCATCTACCAAATTTTATGTCGTTAAATATCTCGATGATAGTGTAAAAACAGCATCTTTAGAGTTTTAGATAATTCATTATCAAATGATGGATTGGTCTTGTGAACAGGCAGTACGCTATTGTAAATCATTCATCGATAATGATTATATTTTATCTCGATCTGCCAGTCAGTCTATTATTACTTATTTTAGAAATGTATGTTTCTTTTTGGTCCGTCAAAACTTTTTCTGAGCATTTGTTATTATTAAACACCTCATAATACACACTAGAAATTCAAACTTGATATAGTACAGCCATATATATTTGGTTACCTTCTTCGAAATTATCTTTTTCATTATATTTTTCTTCAGTAAACTACAAGTGTTTGTTTACATGAACGAAAAAAAAGAATAGTTAGTGACGTTCGTAATTCATTTCTATATAATTATTATTTAATTTATGCTGGTCTTTATCTTTGGATACATTAATTGTAAAATAAACAACTAAACGGAATCTATATCTATTTTTCTATTTTATAAATCAAACAATCTCTATAATCTAGATTTTTTCGCACTTTGTTAAAAGTTCATGTTTTCATTCACATATCCATTCTATTTGACACACCGAGATTTAGTCAACCGTGACTAAAATATTTCAACATATCATACTTTTTACCAAAATGAGCCGAATTTCAAAATTACTTGTGATCTACATGCAAAATGTGGTGTTTTATATTGAATATATCTTGTGTATAAATCTCATGTTTGTTGACAACACGCATCTAAACTTCGTTCAATAGAAAAACACAAACAACAACTTCAACACCATTCCTCTTCATAACCAATAACAAGAAGGTATACTCGTAGGTGCTAACTTCGAAACAATTAACAATGTTGATAATGATGGATTAGACGTTGGTAAAGATGATCATGAAAAAATAATTTATCATCACATATCACCACCTAATTCAATTGGTAGTGAAAGTAGAACTTTCAATTCATTATTGGATATAAAAAGATCATGCATTTCATTTCTTCTACAAGTTCGCGAAGAATTTTTACCATCAAAAAATACTACAAGTGTTATTACGACTTACATTATAGTATTATTACATTACATTCAACACTTATTTGAAGAAAAATATTTTGATTATTTAACGTATAACTATTCATCATCTGCATCACCTTCCCGAAAACAAGGCAAATAAGCTATTGAATTTAATGATTTAAAACTAATACATTTGCATAATGTTCGTTTTCTGCCTGTTTTCAAAATAGTCGCTTTATATTACTTTTTGATTTTGACAAATTGTTAATAGAAAACCAAAAAATGTTTTTCTATGGTTGCTGTTTATCGTTTTCTGCACGAATTCAAGCAGTTGTTTTTAATTTTAGTGAATTAGTTATAGAGAATGGTATTGTATGTAATTGATTATACATATTTTAATCCCTTGGAGAGAGAGAACAATTTTTCTGAAAACTGTTTTCTTCAAAGTATACAAGAATAAAGAAGGCTTTAATCTAATTAAAAATACATTCGACTTCATACACTTTTCGAAATTTGATGAATTTTTACTGCCATCCTTAGTTCGTATTCTCGGTTTGAGCACAATAATCAGCTTAAAATTATAAATATACTTTTTTGCAATAGCTTTTCGAATAATTAATGAGTTTCACTCTAATGTTTTCCATCGATTTATTTGTTATTAGTTATTCAACAAAAAAACAACTCAAGGATATTGTTACTGTTATTGTTAAATACTTAAAATTATCTTTCACAAACGAAAACATTGTAAGTTCATTTAGTATTTATAAACGATTTTTTTTCTTGGATATAGATTCTCTAAAAAAGCGTACTATAGACAAGAGTAAAACGCAAACGAAAGCTTGCGGTGAAACAAAATAATGTGATCGACATAAACAAGTAAATAACAGATAAACATTCTTTGTTACTTCAGTTTTTTAGCTGATAATAGTATCGTACACTAACGAAAGATCAAATGAAATTCAATCGAAAGCAGTCTAGAAACATATATTTCTTTAGGAACCGCCGTTACCATATCCAATATTAATTTGTACCGACGATCCGATTCACGTAGTTGTTGACTTTAATTCAATTCATTTAACAAATTCACCCAATAATGCTGTGAGCACTTCCTCTTGCAATGCACAGAGTTTTTTAATTATAATTTGATATAAAAAGTCGTATAATTCGATTTCTTTATTTGTCATTACGTGCTGATAAACAATTCTTTTCAAATTCTATTCGTATTTTAATTTAAATAAAAAAGTATTGATATTCATCGACAACAACATCAATCACCATCAATTGTATCCAATTCTCTACATAATTGTTCAAAAAGATTTATCGTCGCATCTCAGACACAATTACAAATTGAAATCGATTCATTAGATCATCTTTTTATGAGTAAGTTGTATTTTTGTGCTCTATCAACTTCTCAAAACTTACATTTTTTTCATACAGATGGATCAATACTATCGACCACACATCATCATCCACTTTCAACTCACATTCCAAACAAAGAAAAATTCAAATTCAGACAATCAAAATGAAACATTTGAAAATAATTCTTAACAGAATGAATATGAACCTTCAGATGTCAATCATCTCCCATTCAATTATCTGACGAATTCAACTTATACATCAGGACATATAAAACGTGAACGAGGATTTTAATGTCGATATTCTTGATGATAGTCAACACGAGATATTTCGATAATTTTTCACATTCATTCATTTTCTTTAACAAAACTTATTTTAAAATGTTATTTACCTATTTCTTTTCTTTTTTCTTTATTTCCGTTACGAGACTTTTGCTTGATCATTCAAATTTAATCAGATATATAGATATTAATCTCAAATAAGCATAATATTATATCCATCAATCAAATTCAGTGAACGTAGTAACGATTTCACATCTCCAATGCAAAGATTAAAATTCTTCCTTTTTTTCTATTGGCTTCTGTTACTTACACATTATTCATACAATTTCATAGACATTATTTGTTCAACGACATAATAAGTAAAGTATTTCTTCAACGGTTTTTTTTGTATTCACGCAGTTCTCGATACAACAATATCAAGCAATGAGTAGAATGGGGAGTGATATGTTACATTTTCCTATTTTTCTTCTTCGTTTCATTTTCTTTCTTGTACTTAGATATTCAACTCAAGCAAAATTATCATTAGCTTATATGATATAATGATCTATTTATTTGTCTACTTTTAAGTTATTTTATTTGTCCATTATTGATTCAATTTCGACAACAGCAAGCATTCAATAAGATGGTGAGTGATATGTTTGTCTTTGCTTTTTTTGTTCAGTTAGTTATATAATTTCTCAAACATCAATTTTGTTGTTCTCATCATACGTGACATAATTCTTTTCGTCTTTTTTTTGAGATATACTATTCGAATTTATCGCCATTATCCTTCCAATAACAAAGTTCACAAGATATTTCATTTTCTCCTTTCTCCATCTGTTATTTAATTTATTATCATCATTCTTTGAGTAGCGGGTAGGCGATATTTCTTCTTCTCTAATTTTTAATGAGTCATACGAGTCTATCCAGAAAATCCTTTGAGTAATGTGGAGCCTGTCATCGTTGCTAGGATTCTTTCCAACTGTTAAACTTAAATGTTTACATTAGGATTATGTTTTCCACACCATTGTTCTATGATTATGTGTGCTACACACACTAGGGGTGGGAATTTACCTTTACTTTACTAGTATTTACGTAACTACCAAATTTATATAGTCATTGCAAGATGGTAACTATCAAGCGATATCCGTCGGTCCTCATCTGCTATACTATGGAGGTACCCTTGCACAGTGGGGAGCCAGACGGACATATTCGAAAATATTCTTTTCCAGAATCTGACAGTTTGCGTAGATACATGCATATGTGATCTATCATTTCCTAAAATAGTGGTTCTCAAAGTTTTATAGAGGCCCAGAAAAGAGCCTGCCAAGGCTTGAGCCCAGAAATCAGCATAAATAAAGAAAGTCACGCCGCTCGGCAATATAACACAATATTCCACTCTCAAACAATATTGCAAAAAACTTGCTCAGCTATAGACTTTATGGGAAAAAAAAAATTATCGCAATTCAATTTAAAATAGAGTAGAAAACAAGGAGTCTCTATGCCGAAAACCTAACCGAAAATCTACCGTTCCGTATATTGAAAACCCTACAAAGAGATCACGTCTGATCAAGCGCGCATTTTGACCACATATACATACATATGTATCATAATTGCTGTAGTAGCGCCAACTCATGAAATCTTTCCTAGGCTATGTTAGAGGGTGCTCAAAAGTCCGAAGTCTCCAGACGGAAATTCGGTTTTGGATATCCGTGCTAGACTTTGAAGGGAAACTAAGGTGAAATTCGGAATCAGCTCGACGAGCTGCATCGAACCATATATATAATATAGTTTTTAAAGAAAGTTTTCGTCCATTTTCAGAGGAGATCCAGGCCCGAAACCCTGCCGTTTCGGACTCTGAAAACTCTACGAAGGGGTAACATCCGATCGAGCTGAAATTTTTACTAGATACTCCTGGACATGTATCCTGTTTGTGGTAGTAGCGCCAACTCGTGAAACTTTTTCTAAGCTATTCTGCAGGATTCCCCAAAACCTATGGTTTTTGCTCGGAAATCCAGTTTTATGCTTCCATATTACGTTTTGAAGGAAAACTAAAGTGATATTCCGAATCAGCTTGTCGAGCTGCATCAGAGCTTATATAAAAAGAGTCACTTTTGTGAAAGTCAATTTTTGATGGAATTTGACGGAAAACGACTGGATACAGGTTTTTGACCGAAAAATCTAATTTTAGGCATTCATATTACATTTTGAACAAAAACTAAGATGATATTCGGAATCAGCGCTTCAGATTACATCGAATGATATATAGCTCAATATATTTTGTCAAAGAAAAATTTTTTCTTAAAAAATCTTTTATTTTCTTAAAAACGATTTTCTGAATGGTATACTGTCATTTCTAGTCGAATGGAAGCTATTCCAAAGCAAAACAACTGCATGTTCGCCTGCTTATGCGAAAGCTCCCCACTGTGCCTTGGGTCCTCATCTGCTATACTCTGAGGGTACTCTCAGGTCCTCATCTACTGTACTATAGGAGTACCCTTGAATCCCAAAGTTAGGTATGGCGCCATATAATTATTCTACTAGTAACTAAGTACGTATCGTAAAGTGCTGGTCGCTGCATCCGCTTTTGTATTAGTCGAGAAATGGCCCAACCAAATTTCGAGGAGGTTTTTCTCGATCAAGATAAAGACGGAAAATAGGGTTATTCGGGCTAATTTGAGGTTTCCAAGGGTGCTCCACAAAAGTCCTCATAGAATCTCCGACGGTTGTCCACAAAACAAGCGAGCCACATTTTGCTGCCATCTGATTGGGCCATTTCTCGACTAATACAAAAGTGGATGCAGCGAGCAGCACTTTACGATACGTACTTAGTTACTAGTAACTAAGTAACTATTGTAGTTACTTTACTTTAGTTACGTAACTACAAAGTAAAGTAAATATCTCACCCCTAACACACACAAGCATTATAACAATATAAAATGAATTTAGTACTATCTTCTCGACAGTTTTCGCTTATTTTCAATCATTTCCTCGTACAACGGTAGACGAATATGACTTTCTTCTTATTTATAGACCTGTTCTGCACCATCAGTATTTTCTCTATATAATTTTTACCTTAATTAATTTAATGTCTATTCTGTTTATTGATACCAAGCGTGGCAATCTTTAGCCATTACTCTTTGCATCTTGTGTTTGCGTTATCATTCTGACTCAACCTTTTACTTTCCAAATTCTCCGCGTTAATCAGTGATCGATTGCACTGTTACAGCGTTTCATAATTTCGAACTCGATCTTTCTCGTACTTCTTGTTCTTACTTCCTAGTCCTGTTATTTAAAAGCCGTCTTATATGACATATGGCTTTTCTATGTAAACATGATCGTACCAGCTCTTTCTAACTAACATCGATCAATCCTTCTATAATACGAGAGAGTATTCAACCCTGCGGAATATCCTTTAATAAACTTTTACATAGTTGATAGTACTGATCAACGACGTGAGATACCCATCGATAAATCAATCAACAGTTGACGGTATTAATCAACCTCATGAAATACCCTTTGATAAACGAATATGTATGTCGAAAACATATGGTTCAGAAATTTTATCTACGCTTGAAAAAGGTTTATCAGAGTGCAACGTATGATGAACTCTTTAAGAGTTTTTTTGAAAGTATAAATCCTTGGATAAACGTTTCGATAACGGATATTTCTAGTTGATAAATCGATTTTTTACTAATTTTGAGGAGTAGATACCAACTGGAGGAGAGGAAACATCTAGGATAGACTAAGACTATGACGCAATAGTGAATGGTAAATTTTCTCACTAAAATGTCCAGCACATAATATGATAAATCTTGTAATGAGGAACACCCTATTCTACAGACAGATAGAGGACTCACCGAGGACAATCAAGAAGAAAGCTTTAATTTTCTTCAAATCAGGTTCTGCATGGTTTCGAAATGAATAACTAGCTTAGCAAGATAAATAGAAGTAATTCTGAGTATGCAAGACACAGATATTCTTGGAGATAATAATAACTACTTAGCTATAGGGCTGATTCCTTTCAACCAAAAAACTGGCTATATATGTGTATTACTACGACGAACGTCGAATGTAAACGTTGAATGAAGAATGGCTGATAACTCTACTCATTCACTGAATCAACAATGTTCATCTTCCCATAGATAGAAGGTTTCTCAAACAAAATAAGACTTACTGAAGATATTGCTGATTTCAAGTGTTGTTACATGGCAAATTTTCTTGTTTGAACCAATTCTATTTTTCTCTTTTCTAAACTGATATGCTACACCATAAGTGCGTTGTTTCTCTTATACTGGTTGAAATGAATCGGATTGGTCAAAAATTTAGAAAAAAAAAAGATCTGTCTTTTTTTCACAAGAATGTCTTCTGATTAGTGAAGTTGACTTATTTCCCATCTGTCAAAAGCAATATTAGAAAGCATATTCTCACATTCTTTTTCTTTGAAGACTCAGCTCTTTTCTACCACTAAAAAAAAGAAAACCATAGAAACAGTATATATTGTCATTTTCTCTTTTAGAAATAATTTTCATAATAGAGGTTCTCTTTTCTCTAACTGAAATGTTTCCTTTCTAACCAGTTGGTTAGTGTGTGTTTTATTCAAGCTATCATCCAACTGTGTAGAGATGATCATAAAATCAAGGGGCACAAGAAGACTCATACTATTAACGTGATAGTGCATTCAGATGAATGAATGATACTCAGAAGTTTTTTTCATTACTAAAACTAAAACAGCTTATATGTATATGGATGTGATCAACTGACATGATACCCCGAAACACACAATAGAAAATGATATTATTGCAGGAAAAAGTATATAATAAACTTCATACCAAATGACAGCTCGTCAAAAAGAAAATTTTATGGTGCTAAATAGTAAAAGCTGTGTAAACTTTGTAATGTCGAAACTAAGAGTTTTATACATTAGGAAATGGTAAAAAACCCATATTGTCTATAAGAAAAATAATACTAGAATTTCCCTTAAAATTAACTTTTTTCATCATACATATGATGTAGTGGAGATAATAAAAAAAGTTAACTTTATGGGAGAATCTAGTATTATTTTTTATATAGAAAACATGATTTTTTTACCATTTTCTAATGTATAAAATTTCTAAATTTCGACATTACAAAGTTTATAAAGCCCCTACGATTTAGTATCTTTAATTTCCATTTTTGACGAGCTGTCATTTGGTACGAAATTTATTATATACTCTTTCCTGAAATAATATCATTTTCTATTATGTACCTTGGGGTATCATGCCAGTTGATCATGCCCATATATATTGGGTTGGCCAGTAGGTTTTTGGGTTTTTTCTGAAAATTTTCTTTTTATTTTTTAACTTCAAAAATACAATTAGCTTTCACCAATGTAAGCTCCATTACTGTCTATGACTTGTTACCAGCGTCTTGGTAGAGAGAGAATCCTGTATTCGTAGAAGTCTTGAGACTTTTGGGCGAAGAACTTGGTCAGGTACGATTTGAGGTCGCTGTCGTCGTCGAATTTTTCTCACCCAAATAATTAGAAAGAGAACGAAACGAATGGTAATCTGTTGGGGCCAAGTCAGGAGAGTAAGGTGGATATGGAAGTGTAATCCATCTGAGCTTTCAATAATTTTTCACGCGTCGACTTTGCAATGTGAGGTGTAGCGTTGTCATGCAGAAAATAAATTCTATCCTGCTTCCTATGAAGGTTTGTTGTAAGTCGGTTTCATTGCTGACAGTAGAGATCAGCAGGAGGAATTTCCCAATGAATAATCCTTTTGATACCCCATCAAACGCTCAGCATAATCTTCATTGAGTGAAGTTCCTTCTTAGGGGTTGCTACACCTGTTTGATCAGCTCCCAGCCACTGCCGCTTGCGCGTATGGTTAATATACAACATCCACTTTTTATCATCAGTAATAAGATTGTGGAACCATTAGTAGTTGCGATGAGACATCATTAATTCCATACAAGCGTCAACCCTGAGTTGGAAATGACGCGATGACAACTCATGTGGTAACCAAACACCATATTTCGACGTTTTTTCTAATTCTTTCAGCTGTGTTTCTACTACAGTATGAACGCAGCCATGTCGCTCTGCTAAACACCGTGTAATCAGTCTAGAATCTTCTTCGATGAGCTGCTCTACAGGGTGTCCCAAAAGTCACATATCAAAAAAAAATTTGAATATCACCCTTACGGCTCGAGCAAACGAGCTGATTTTTTTTTATCAACGATAGAGGCATGTTCAAAGTTTATATCCATAAAGACATGCCTATAGAGACTCTTTATTAAGTATCGTTATTGGTTCGAACAAAAAAATTTTACTTTTTCACAGATAGAAAGAAAAAACAATATCCTTAACAAAAGATCTCTCTAAGCATGTCTTTATGAATATGAAACTTGAACATGCCTCTATCATTGATAAAAAAATCAGCTCGTTTGCTTGAACCGTAAAGGAGATAGTCAATTTTTTTTTCGATAAAATGGCTTTTCAAGGTTGCCCAAAAATTACACAACGGAGAAAAAACTGATTATCGCTATTACGGCTCGAGCAAACGGGCTAATTCTTTTATCGATAATAGAGGCATGTTCAAGCTTCAGATTCATAAAGACATGTCTAGAGAAATTCTTTGTTAAGTATATTGGGTTTTTCTTTTATCTGTGATAAAGTAAACATATTTTGTTGAAATCATTCATGGTACATAACAAAGGTTTTCTCGAACCTTGCCCGTATGGGTTTAAAGTGTCAACATGCCGCTATTATGGGTAAAAAAATCAGTTTGTTTGGTTGAGCTATAGCAGAAATATTCAATTTTTTTCTTGGTAAGGTGACTTTTGGCTCACCCTGTTCATATCTGTGAAAAAGTAAAATTTTTTTGTTCAAACCAATAACGGTACTTAACAAAGAGTCTCTCTAGGCATGTCTTAATGGATATAAACTTTGAACATACCTCTATCGTTGATAAAAAGATCAGCTCGTTTGCTCGAGCCGTAAGGGAGATATTCAAATTTTTTTTTGGTATGTGACTTTTGGGACCCCCTGTAGAGTACAAGAATGGGCAGAACCTAACCATATTATTCACCTAGAACAATCTGGCTTTTGAAAAGTTTGCTTAATACAAACTAGAATCCTCTCCATATATCAAGAAATTAAAAATAAATTAGCCGGAAATATCCCTACAGTAGGAATTTTCGTAGACTACAAGAAAGCCTATGATTTAGTGTGGTACAAGGGACTACTAATGTCGACGCCAAAATTAAATGG